>MINK01174457.1:8915-21697 GCA_001735545.1 Phormia regina
ATTTTAACTACAAATAAATATTTGTTTGCAGTGAAAATTGTTAAATTCATTAGACAGATCCGAGCTAATAAAAATTAAAAAAAGAAAAACAATAAAGTTATATGAATGAAAGTACACTTAACACTCTTCAGCGAAATTACCCATTGTGCAAAATATGTATTTTTTTTTTTACGTTAAACTACATTCAACAAACCCTTTCCTAATGTTTGTTTCTGTCATTAAATACATTTAAATTTATGCAATAAATCGATTTTACTTTTCAAAATGTTATACATTTTTAAATTGAATTTAGATTTGTTTTTATCCAAAAAACTCTATTAGCTCTCATATACAAAACAGCTTAAGTGCAAATCTATTTCTTTATCGAATAATAACAAATGGACCAGAATCAAACATTTTTGGAAATATACTTGAAATTTATATTTTGCTGATTAGATTAACATATAATTTCAGATGCGCGTAGCAGAGGAGTGTAGGATTTTAAGTTTGAAAGGAGGCATGAGTACTAATGACATAGAAATTATTTAACCACCAGCGAATTTTTCTTCTCTAATCAATTTTATAGATTAATATGTCACATTAGAGCTCTTAATAAATACTTTGGGGTACATGCATTTGAAATTTCAGCAATTTAAATTTTGTAAAATATTGGTCAAGTTATTTCTATATATATATCCCAACGTCTGCAACAGATTTGATCACTTTTTATTAAGTTAATTATAGAACAAAATAAGGAAAATTAAAACAAAAAACATTTTTTATTAAATGTAATATTTTTGGAATTTTTTTTATCACATTTTAGATTAAAAGCCATTTACGGCCTTTTTAACTCCAACGTTTAGAAGATCGCATCATCATTATAACTCTAAAAAATATAATTCCTAAAATAATTTTTTGCTTATTAATAAATAAAAATAAATCATTATCATTAAAATGATAATCTTTCGATATTTCAAATTGAAAAAAATTAATTAATTAAAAATTAATGTGATAATTAAAATATTAAAATGATCTTTCTCTGAATAAAGTTCCATTTCCTCCATCCTTTTTATCCCAATGTATATATGTTAGTTAATGCACCACTTAATTGCAACCAATTGAAAGAATATGATTTTTTGGATAAGATCTCCATGATCACGTGCATTCAAATTGAAGGAGAAAGCATTTGCCATAGAAAAAGAAAACTTTTGTATAAATAAACGCATTGTTAAGAACAGCATTTCTCATTCAGAGGTGATCGAATTTGTCACGTGTCTTAAATTTATTGTACAGCACCATATATTTCCCATTTAAAATAGAACTTATAACAACCAAAAATAAATTTCCTAAAATTTACCCTAATATATACCAAACGGGTTATTAAAATTTTTTTTTACTTGATTAACAATATTCCGCCCATCTGTCCTTCCAGGTGAACACTGCTTAATCCAAACTGTAGGATGTATTTTTGAAAATAATTTATTGAAATTTTGGTTTAATTATTATGTATCAAGTAGGAAGTCTATTGGAATTGATGATGATCGTTCATTTCATTTATATACGTTTCATATTTAGATCGATGTAATTTATTAGGGGCTTTTGTCTATCACTTTATCAATTGATTTCGGAACTATTGGTATCTGGTATAAAAGTTTTATTTGCTTTATATTTCATTGAGAAACTGAAAATTTGTATGACATTTCAAAGTAACCATTTCATTATTGGTCTCCCTATCATAATTTCTCCACGTTTTGATGTGTTTAAACATGTTTGTTTTTTTTTTTTTTTTTTTTTTTTTTTTTTATCCAGGGTATTATTGTCAGGTACGAGTACAACATGCCTGTTGACTAAATGAACTACAGTTTCTTAATACAAGAACGGAGTACCTTTTATAAACTACTGGCTTTTAATGGAGTTCATGTAGCATTACTTCTCTTTCTTTTTTTTTTCATTTAAAATTTTTTTCTAAAATATTTATCTTGTGTTTCTTTTCTTTTTCCATTTTTTTCAACAGCAACTTAATGGAGCATGTTGTTGTATACTTTTTTTTTTCGTTTACATCTTTGTTACTTTGTCCTTACTTTCCTTTTCAACAGGATATTTTCTTCGACTCTCGTTTATGTTTATCTACAATTTACTATATTAAGTATACATATATATTCTTAACAGATTTTATATGTATGTATGTATGTGTATTGGTTTTATTTTGTTTGTTCGTGTCTTAGTTTAATAAAAAACCAAATCACGTATATTTGTTTAAAAATAGATTTTTTCAATTGAGTTTAAAGAAAAAAAGCAAAAAAAAAACGAATCCGCAGAAAATGAAAATATAATAATTTTGTAATACATGAAGATAAAGATGATGGGATGAGATGAGATGATTATGATATTGTTGGTTGAGTGGTGGAATTAAATTGTACATAAATTTTCAGGGATTTTTAATAGAGGGTAAGAATTCTTTAAATATTAAATGGAAGGAATTAAATAAATTAAATGTGTTTGCCAAAATTCTCTAAAACTCGAATATATTTAAATTTAATAAAGTAAGATTTTTATATAAGCAACACTAATTGCCACAAATCTTTTTTCCGAGAACTATATTTCTTAAAGTTTTATTCAAAATCTATTGCCTATATTTAGGAGGAAGAATAAAAATTAATTATTGTAGTCTTTTAGATGTATTTAAAACCTTTTAAAAGATTGCTCCTTTATTTTCCCCCTTTTATTATTTTCAAACATTTCTTCTTTATTGTTAAGTATGTGTAATAATTTATATATAATATTAGTGTATTATAAAGCCACTTGTACGATTATGGAAAACATATGCGTTGTATATTTGTGTTTGTAGACAAATTTTTCTTGTTATTTAATTCATTTATTGTTATTTATAAAAAATTGTTTCCTTTATCATATTCCCCCAATTTTTCAATTCTTTTTTTTTTTTTTTCTTTCTCAGAACTTTTTTTTAAGTATACTCACGTTTTTGTATTTAAAGGATTTTGATCCTTTTTATACTACTTTTTTTCTTTAGTCCTTGCCATAAATTTGTTCAAATATTTTCATGTATTTTATTTTTATTTTTTGCTTTCATCTTACCCTGAATTTAACCACAATTGTATTTGTTGTGGTTGTATGTCTGTTGATTCGTTCGTTTATGTTTTTCTTCTATTACATTTGTCGGTTAGTGTAACAGTGGCAACAAACGTTTATTGAAAGTGAAAAGTCGATAAAGAGATAAAATATTTATGGATAAATTTATATAATTTTTTATATGTTTTTTCCCCGTTTTTCGTCTTTACTGTTCATTGCCCAGCCATATAAAATGTTTATAATCTAGTCCAAAAATTGTCTGGAAATCGTTAATACAATTTACATTTGTGTTTGTTTGTTTGAGTGTTTGATGTCTAAGGGATTTTGTTTATGTATGAAAATATTGGCTCGAACAAATTTTTGTTTAGAGTTAAATGTATCTTAAAAAGATTAGAGAAATTATGATAAGTGGAAATATTTCATTTGCCCAAGTGGTTTAATAATAAAAATCAATAAAGAAAATATATAAATTGTTAGATGTAGGTAGTTTTGTTTTTTCCTAGAAATTTTATTTATTGCTTTATTATTTATTTCTATGCTTTGGAATACAAAATTTAATTTAATCCTTTGTATCTTTTATTTGCAGGTAAGCCTTTTCATTGTAAATTATATAATAATAATAATAATATTATTTAATATAAAAGGGTAAGTGTTGTGGAAAAATTATGTACATAAGTTAAATATACTCTAAGGTATTGTAGCAAATGATGAAAATTAAAATAAAAATCTTAAAGGAATTTAAATGAAAATACAATAGTTTATGTTATAAAATAATTTACTGGAATATTGGCAACAAAACACAAGGATAGATGATCTTAGATCGACAGGCTGACGTATATCATTAGATTCTCTTTAGATTTTTTCATGTTCTTGGTATATATACACTTTTTTGGATCTTATATCTTATATGTTTATTTTGATATATGGCATACATCTTTCGATTTTCAAGTTACTCTTACTTACACGACTTACCACCTTAGTCATGAAAAAGCTCCAAGAACAAATAGCAGCTATTGAGGCTATTTTTAATGTTTATTTCTCAGTCAATTCCTGGCAATTATTTTTACATATGTTTGAACCTTATATTTATTTTGATAATTTCACAAAATAATAGTTTATAATTTTCAAAATATTCTATGCAGATTTTATTACAAAGCAATAAAACTTTAAGTCAATTACTTTTCTGAAAAAATTAAGGTATAAATATTTTTAAATTTTATCTTTTATATATAATGATTTTTTCCTAATGGGTCACATTTAATCTGGTTCGAAGAACCAATAAAAAATAAGCAAATTAGCCTAAATTACAAGTTTTACATTCTTCATCCCAAAAGAGGAATAGTAACCTGAATATTTCTTTAATTTATAATGAATGTTTTATACCAAAACAGAGCTTTTGAACCATAATATGATCCCAACAGAATGGAATACATGTCTTTATTTAAGTTGCATGGATTAAGTATTAGAAAACCATATAAATTGCACCAGATTCAAGAGATCATATGAAATAAAAAATTCGTCAGAAAATGGAAAAAATATNNCTAAATACAAATTTTTATTTATTTATTTTTAATTACTTTTTCCAAAGGTTATAAAAAACAAAATTCATAATCCAATTTAGTTTATTTTTAACGCAACCTATATTCATCCAAAATTGATTCGATTTTTAAAAGTCAACGAAAAAAAGTAAAGTAAAACGCGTGTCATAAAATATTAATTTGTAGTAATTTAATAAAATTATAATCAAACTTTTGAGCAAACACAAATACATTTAATTTTATTTATATTAAAAAACTCCAAAAGTAAATCATAAATAAAACTAAACATGAACAATATTAATTAAAAGACAAACATTAATTTATAAAATTTATTTTTATAAAAAAAAAACAACAGCAACAGGATTTCTAACAAACTGCCTAGAAGTACTTAATTTAAGGCTCTTCAAGCCTATTTAGTAGAAAAAATCTAAAAAAAAAAAACAATGGCATGTTTTGATGTTTGGCTAAAAGCCTAACAAAAAATCATTATAAACACGCACTTTTTGTTAACAAAAAAAGGACACACATACAAGTAAAATAGACCATAATAATCAAATCACTAACCAAATAAACAAGACAGTCACGAAAAACAACTACTACTACTACTCCAAAGATAAACAAGTCAAAGGATTTTCTAGGCTAGAAAAATAGAAAACAAAAAAAGACACATTTTTATTAGTTGTCCTAGGAAAAAAAAATAAATTAACCAAAAAACAAGTACTTACTTATTTTTCTATATAAAAAGTTTATTTAATTGTATGTTTATAGGAAGAAGGACCGACTGACTGACTGCCTGGTATATGTAATGATGATTATCGTAATTGTAAAACATTAAAAGTAATTACGTTTATGGACAACATGATTTTCTACACGTTCCTTAATAAAACCCTATTGCTGTTGTTCCTGTGAATATTCAAAAACTAAAAAAAGATAAAACAATAAACAAGGCTGACAAATATTTTGTTAAAACACGAAATCTTAATTTTGTATAAAACCTATTATATATGTATAATAGAGTAAAAAGCTTTAGTTTGAGGTATATATATGTACTAGGGGGGACCAAAATTCTATTTTGCACTTTACATGTACCTAAAATTATGAAAAAGAATGTCATTTCGAATATACGTGAAACAGAACGCTAAACTGTTATTTAATGCTGATGATCTTAAGATCTTTTCTTAACAATATTATCGATTTATATTCCAATTGATAGTTGAGTAAATTATAACTCACATTAAAAATTTATCTGGAAAGAAATGAAAATTTTATATTTAAGATGTTCTTTTTCGGAAAATTATGAAATATTATTTTTATTGGCTATTATTTGATGTATAATTCATTAATTTTGGTTAGAAAATGTTTTGGAAGATTTTACATTATCTTTATTACGTTTAAATGTGTAATGCATTTGTTTTTGTTCATACTTTGATGAACTACCCTAATATATAAAATTGTATTGTTTATCATTATGAGTGTTTTTACTTCAAATCATTGTCCTTGCTTTGCTAATTGTAAACCAGAGAGTGTAACTGAAACATACCATTACATGTTTTCGAAACGGAAATAAGTATTTAGATAGGAGTAAAGAAAAAGGAACAGAAAAATAAACGTAGGGGTATTCAATTAAATAGAGAAAATTAAAAAAAGTACTGTTCTAGAGGGTCTGCCAAAATGTATTGTGCACAATTAATAATGGTTTAAGTATAAAGCACACATATGGTAGATATTTAAAACTTAAACAAAAAATTGTCTCAAATTATTAAACTCAACTCAATTCTATTTTTCAAGCCTTGCAGACAAATTTATCAATTCAAAACAATTTTTATATTTACAGAGAGTTAAAAAATAAAAAATTATGTAGCATGGCTCTACAAGTCACTCTACTCCCCTTTTTGCGATTTGTACAATTAAGGAGGTTGCTAATTTGTATTTTTTAATAAAAAAGAAATTGCAAATTAATCAAGACATTAATTTTTTTTTTATTAATTTGTAAATAAAATCAACATTTATGCGCAGATTTAAAAAAAAAAATTATTAATAAATTTCAGTTTTGAGACTTGAATTTTTATGATTTAATTCTTTTTTTTTTTTTTGCCCTTTCAGTAAATAGGAGAACTTGAAAACAATCATTGGTAAGATGCTTTGTTTTCTACAAATTAGTATTGCTTTTTAAAAGACTTCTTAAACTCTGTTAATACAATTTTTATAAAAATTCTTCGTTTTTGCCCTGTAAATATAATAAAATTTCAATTTTGTTAGAATTTATTAACATTATTGTTGGCAGGCTAAAAATTCATTTAATTTACTTTTTTAGAAGTAATTATTAAAAACTTCTAAAAATTAAAATATTCACTTTGATTCACTTATGCAGTTGAGAAAATGTTTTTTTTTTTTTTTTTAAATTCATGTTTTTTTAGTCTTACACATATAATAAAAATTATTAATAATTATTTTTTTGTAGATGTTTAGTTTTATTCTTTTAATTTCGATATTTAAAGTCAGAGCCATAAATGTTATAACTGAGGATTACATTTTTTTACTTTAAATTTCTTGGAGTTAAAATAAATATTAAGTTGTTAAAAGTTCTTTAAAAATATGAATATGAAAAGTAGAAATACATTTTATGTTATTTGTTTTTCGAAGCACAAATAAATAGTAAAAACAAGATCATGAAATCTAAAAAATCATAAAATCTAAAAATATTTTCGAAATTCTAAATCGCTAAACATAAAGGAAACGTAAAATTAAAAATAAATAAATAAATAAATAAATAAATAAATAAATAAATAAACGGCAAAAAGAACAAAAAATACAAAAAGAATCGCAAATCACAAGCAACTGGAAAAAGTTGTCAAATTAAAACTGGACTCGTGATTAGTTCGATACAGATCTACTGTGATCGCTGTTATATCCATATATTTATTTAAAGATATTTTATTACCATGAATACTTGGCTCTGTTGTAGGTTTTCCTAAAGAAAAAACTTTGCTTTGTGGCTCTGAAGCCACAATGTCAGTCAGCTTTCCATAGTTTTTGTCATCATCTCGTCAATTAATTATTTGGAAATTATTATCTAAATTTTAATTGAGCAAAGTCATTAATTGTAATCGCAATACAGTCAGAATGAATTTTGATAATTTCTTTTACTTAGTATAGTCCCTAAACTTAACCCGGCAAATGTATCGGATATTGTATGTTAACGACAATAAAGTCGCAGCATTATTAAAATATAAAAAAGTATAAAATATTACATAAAAAAATATATGAACTGAATACCCCTATTAAAAACACTTTGATTGTCTAACAAACTACTTGACTTGTTTTCATTTAATTTCTTTATGTGCATGTTTCGTCTTGCTTTCAATACCACTTTCATTTATTATACAATACTAGTTATATAGATTTGCGTGTCAAACGGTAACTGAGTAACTAAATTAAGATAATGTCCTATAGATAAGGAGTCTCTCAAAGGACTCACTCACACAATAAACAAAATACAAAAACATACAGATACAGATAATGATACTTGAATGAACAATAACAAAAACAAAACTAGTTGGCAAAAGTAACTGTGACAACATTAACAACTACAACAGCAAAAAAGTATTATAATTATATAGAAATCATCTTAATATTTAATCAAGTCAAAATGTTTAATGTCATAAAAGCAAAACATACACACACATACAATAGAAACAAATACTAGCTTTAAAGGAAAATAAAATCCTGAGAAAAAAATCCTGTATTTTGTAAAAAAAAGAAGTAGAAAAAATCTTAAAAAAATAAGGAAAAGATGAAAATCAAAGTTTTTTATGGGAGGCTAATATAAATCATTATTGAAATTGAAATAAATCATAAAAGTAGAATAATTGCTAACAGTCAACTAGACAGTCAACTAGAGAGAAAACAGCTAAATCAAGTAATAACTAAAGCATGACAAGTCATGTTAAAGTCAGCTAGAAATCCATAACATACCAAGTTATGTGTTTGCTAGTCCTCAGCATTTTCCTACTAAACATAAGAAAATTATTTAAATGAAATATTTTACAAACTTTTCTTAATCATAAATTCTACTTTTTTTTCCCAGTTCCTTTTGCTAATAAGAAAATTTCAATTTAATGTTGATATTATTGGCCATCATTGATTTACTCTGTATGTTAACTTCAAAGTTTATTTTTAGTTCCATTGGAGTATCTGTGTGTGTGAATTTTATACTATAGTTTAGACCATAAATAGCAAAAAAAAAATCAGAAACTTTTCAAAGTTATTACGTAGTTTTTGTTCATTTTGTATGTTTCTCAAGTGCTGGTTTATAGAAAACTCGTTATAGTTATATGTAGAGTTTTTCATTCTTTTTGTTTTTTGTTGTTTCTGCTCTATATGTTCATTATTTACCCTTAAAGTTAAATACTCTCTTGGAAAGTCCTAGAAACATTATTGAAATCCTTTTATATCTTATTGTTGCTATTGCTCTTGTAAAGTTTATTTGTTTGTTCCATTTTTTTTTCTTTCTTTCTCATACAATATATTTCCAACTTATTGAACAACAACAAAAAAACTATTATAAAATAAAAAAATTGTATAATAATATAGAAAAAATAACTACAAAAGAATAATAAAAACAAAAAGAGTCTCGAGTACTTTTACTTATGTTTTGTTTTTTTTTTAATTTTTTCATACAGCTACATATAAATATATTAACAAAAGGACAAAGTTTGTAACAGTTCTAAATAACACTCCAGTTTTGGTACGTAATGTTTGCGACAGTAGCTGACTAAATATATATTTTATATCCCTGCTATTTTCAGCTACTCAAAGACATAAGTATATTTAGTTAAATACTAATGAAAGAAAAAAAGTATCTAAAACTTTTTCGTTATTTAAGAATATCTGTTTTAAGAGAGTTTTAAGAAGAACTTCAGACATAGAATTTTCAATTATAATTAAAAATTGTAGTTGGCATTTTTAATATATTTTATTAAAATAAGGAGGATGCATTATACATTGTAATATATCTGAAAAAAGGACTATTATATTATCTTCAAGGCATACTTAAATACTTTTGAAGAGGGTCAACAGTTATGGAGATATAATTACAAGTTTACGTTCACCACTTATATAATATTAAATTAGGCTCAATCTTATCATTTTATAAATTATTTATAAATATTTACCTTAATAATTAAAATATTTACCTTAATAATTAATCTTGTACTGTTCAAAATTATATTAATTGGTGATTTTTTGTAGTATAAAGTTTGTCTTAAACGTAGGACTCCTTAAAGTTCCATTTATGCAGCAGTCTGTATAGTTCTTATACCATTTTAGCAGTGTTTTTGATCTGTACTTTTTCCCCAAGGAGCAATAATAACTCAATATAAACTCAAATTACAAAATTAGAATCAAATATGTGACTAAGTTACTAAATCTGAGCTGCTTAATATTGTTCTTAATTAACTTTAATTCTAGGTATTTTTATATATAGTTCCAAATCATTTATAATCGTAGTACTTTACAAAGTCCCAAACTAATTTTAAATCATTTTATATTTTCCTAGATAAGATCCAGATTAATGTCTTTTTAAACCAAATTTTGTCCCATAACACATTTTTGCCTCTACCAGCCAAATAATTTCTGTATAAACATCCACAAATAAAAAAAATAAAAGTTTTCCTACCTCTTGTTACTTCAAATACCAAATTACCAAAAAAGCGTCTTCCCAATAACTACTCGCACCCCACAAAATATAATTTTACCACTAATAAAATGTAAATAAACAAATTTATATTACGCTACAAAACTTTTATATAAAATCTCTTTTGTAGTTCTTTTTATTCTTATTATATTCTTTTATTTTTAATAACAATAGTTCAAGCCAAATATCATAAATCAATATTGAATTAAAAGGAAGAAACTAAAAAATTTGCCAAAAAGAAAAAAAAAAAGAAATAATATTTGATTGTTTTTATTTTTGTAGCTGCTAGCAAAATTTAAGTTTTAACTCTATTTTAGCTTTTTTTTTGTGAACTTTAGAAAACATCATCATTTATCTATATTATTAGACAATTTCTTGTTTGACAGAAAATAAATTGATAACATACTTCTAACAAAAAAAAAAAAAAAAGACAATAAGAGGAAATACAATTTTAAGGATTTCAAATTAAATCTATAAGAAAAGAAAATTTTTATACTTTTTCAAAAATATAACAAGCAAAATGGTTTTAATGCCTTTGCTAAAGCCAGAGTTCATGTACTACCATCAGCAAATATTTAGTTTTTTATCAATAATTTCATAAAAAGTAATTAAGTAAACTAAGATTAATTTTAATATTAAATATTATAGTTCAAAAAATTTTATTTCGTATAATATTAACTTTGAATGACTTTAATAAAACCGTTGAATTTTTGGAGACAAATCTTTTATTTAATAATATATGTTAATCTTATTCTTTTAACTCATACTTTATGTACATTTACATTGCTTTTAAAATATTTTCAATATATTACCCAAAGCTTATCAAGTTCATATTTTAAGCTTTAAATATTAAAGAAAAAGCCTATAATCCTTTGGCTTTCTTCTCTGCTTCTCCTTAATTGAAATATTAATTAAAACAACAAATTTTGCTGCACATAATTTAAGAAAAAAAAAAAAAACAACAATTTCCTTTATTATTATTACTTGCTTAAATTTTCTTTTCACTCCTGCAAAGTAATCCTGTAAAACAATTTGTTGTCTTCATAATTTTGCTCACATTAGCACAACACAGCTAGAGAGATAATCACTTAAATTTCGTGTTGATGCTGGCTGGTTTAACAAAAGTCTTAATTGCTAAAACCCTTTTCTTTTTTTTTTTGTATTTTTTCTAAATATTTATTTTAATAATTATTTTTTCTTTCCTTTTAAGCTCCCGGGCATATTGATTAAAATGAACGAAAAAAAAAAAAGAAATAGCAATGACTTTTATAACATTTTTTATATATTTTTTTAACCAAAAACTCTGTTGGAGTTTCGAAAGGAAATTATAATGTGATGTGGTTTTATAAAATGTTTTTCATTTTATATATATTTTTTCTCTTGGTATTTTTTTTTTTATTTTGTATTTTGTATTTAAGCAACAGTTTAGTTATAGCAAATATTTGCATCATTAAGTGTTTGGTGTTTTGTTTGTTTAACACTTATTATGTTATTTTCTTTTTTTGTTTTAACATAAAACTTAACACTTTTAATTAATTTATTTCGTTTTTTTTGCCATATTTCTGTATCTCTCATTAGCAATATGGGAAATATAGAAGTATTTGCTAAGTAATTTAATTCTTATTATGAGTGAAAAAGGATACATTTGTATTTTCTTGATACATATAGAGGAACATGTACATTTATGTCATTTAGTACAACGATAAAACTAAAGATAGGAAAATTAATAAAAATCTTTCTTGATATTTTAAAAATTTTATAAAAAAAATCTTTACCTAATTTATAGAAAAACTAAAAATGTTATATAGGAACTGCACCAGGAAAATTTATTGCATATTTTTTTAGCTTATAAAAATTGAACTAATAAAGGAACAGAAAAAAATAATTCATTAAATTGAAACTAGTTCAAATTTGCACCTCTCACTAAAGTGATTATATCAATCGCTAAAAACTGTACAAAATAAAAAAATTTAAAATATTTCCAATTAATAAATTAATTAAGTCAATTAAAAATGTGTATAGAACATAAAATCATATTTAATTTTATCTTTAGTTGAATATATTTAACAAGTGTGTTAGATTGTAGATTTATAAGTTATATTTCATTATGCAATAAAGTAATAAACTCTAGAGGCTACAAATTATAAAACTATAGTTTATTGCCTAAAATACAAATACAGATACCAATGTTTTTACAATGAACAGTGGGGTAGAATCGAAATTTTTTAAAAAATAAATCTTTAACTTCTGATCGACTGGTTGGATTTGCATGAAATTTGGTAGAGACGTAGCGGATGGCTCTATTATGTTAAGTTTAGCGGTGCTGAAAGGGTTCCAATTAGAGTACCTCCGACACAGTGTTGCCAATTCCTTTTTTAGTTTTCAATTTTTTTAGCATAAAAATAATATTAAAAGTAAGAATATAAAAAATTATGTCATCAATAAAGTCAAAATCGTTGTTATTTTTATTGTTGTAGGAC
>MINK01174458.1:0-22206 GCA_001735545.1 Phormia regina
GGTGGGTATAATAGATTCGGCCGAGCCGAATATAACATTCTCACTTGTTTATTATTATTATTATTTTTTTAATTTGAGTTTGCCTTAATTCTTCTAAAATAATTACTAGATTTTTTATAAAATTCTGTGAGCAGAGGCGATTTTTTTTTAATAAATCTGAAATTTTTAATCGGTTGCTTATATTTGCATGAAATTTAATATTAGCTTAATTAAAGGAAGTTCAATAATAAGTTTAGAAGTAGCAATTGTGGGATTTTTCTTTTACAAAAATCTTAACGTTTTTTTGCACTTTTTTATTTTATACAATAAAGGGTATATTTATAAAAATTTTCGTTTGGATATCATTACTAAAAAAGTTCTCATAAAAACAATTTTTTTCAAAAATTTTATTTTATTTTAAAACATTAGAAAACATATAAACTCGATTTATTTTACCAAGATAACATTGCTTAGATGACATAATTCGTCGTTATATCCAAAAAGTTTGAACTCAATATCTTTTATAGAACCGAAACTATGCCATTTTGAAATATAACCGAAACTATTCCACTTTAAAGTGAATTCTACATTTTTCTGCTACATGTAATTCCAACCAATATATCAGAAATTACAGATTTTTTTTGCAAAAAAGTGCGATTCTTACCCACTGTGCATTTTTATAAAAATTATATATTTTTTTAATCTAAATTTTTGGGATAATTTTCCAAAAAGTTGAAAATATTCTTTAAATTCCAAAATATGTATTTTTTTATTCCAGTCCACAAAATTTTTGTGAAGTTTTTAAAAGAAATCTTAGCGTCAATAGGTGAAAAATCAAATCGGTTTCGCTCAGGGAATCGCACAGTGATTCGTTTCATTGGCATAAATACAAAAGTAATTTTATTTATTAAAGTTGATTTTTTTTAAATTACAAATTATTTTTTACTCCCCCGTTCCTCCTTAATAGTAATCAATAAATCACTTTTTGCTTAGCATTTTTGTAATTTATATATTTTCAAAGAATGAAAAATTACCATATTCTATAAAAGTTATTGAAGTATAAATTCATTAAATAACTTTAATTTCACATTTTTTAACTCGCGGTCTTATCTGTAGTTAGGAAGGGTAAATAACATTTATTTTAATTTCTTTAAAGGGAACTATTCATTCGAAAACATTTTGAACTCTAATATAACATTGTTAGTAATAGTTGTTCAACTATAATGTACAACCTTGCGTATGAGTGATATATATTATTTATAACACGTATAAGTCTAGTATTCCTTGCTAATATTTATGTTAATAAAAGGTCTATGCTAAAGTTATTTTATAATTTGTGTCATTTTAGCAGTTTTACGAAGTTTTTAATAAAAACTACGATTAGGTTACTAGATCGACATTCATAAAAAGCCAAACATTTGGGAAAAAAGCTAGCTTTTGAAAGAAGCTGGACATTTATTAAACAAATATTTTTGCACTTTGCTAGGAAATGCTATTTTAATTTATTAGATTAAATTATTTTATTTAGATTAAATTATAATTTCCAATTTAAAACTTGGTAACCGATTAAAAAATGTAGTTCTTATTAAAAAGAATATGTAGTTTTTAATATATTTAATATTTATAGAATATGTCACTATTTGTTCCTTGTTAGCTTTCTAGCTAATTACGATGTTTATTCAATATCAAATGCTGGCAAAGCGTTATTCATAATTTATTTTTTCTATCTTTATAGAGAGTTGTATTTTAGCCGATATATTTTGTATTTTAACTGGACAAACATCAAAAAAACTGGACAATACAGCTAAATCCAGCCCAACTGGCAACACTAGCTACGATAGTCCTAACTCCGATAAGAAATAAAAATCAGATACATAATTAATTATATTAATTGTGCAAAATATGGCATTTTCAAATTTTAGAACGTATGGGGGATATAAGGGTCCATGCACCGATTTTTTTAAACTTTATTTAAAATTTTATTAGTGTACAAAATTCCATAAGTCTAGGATAACTCCTTCTACTTTGGCCAGTCGTTATATGGGAACGAATCACAGTGTAACGGTTTAATTCCAAGCCCTATCCAAAAATAGTTAATTAAAAAAAATTGCTAATTTGTTTTCTTAAATTCAAAAATATTGAAGCCAGGATTAAAAGAAAAAATAATCCTGGCTTTGACGACTTTAGACGCCATTTGCCTCTTTTTCAACCTACTGGCCAATTTTTTGGTCCCATTTTCAAATAGCGACTAAATGGCTACTCTTTTTAACTATATGCTAAATAAAGTTTTTGGACTGGATTGGAAAAATAAAGGAAAATCGTTGAATACTTATATCCTATTTTTTTTATTTTTACATTCCTCATAGCAATCCCTGGGGAATGTGTTTCTTTACAAAATTATTAATAATAAAAAATAGTTTGTCTAACAGATTCTTATGGATCCATGTATTCTATCCTAAATTCATCCGACAAGGATTCGAAAGACTAAAGTACGAGTGAAGAACTCGAACAAAAGTACAGAACTTTTATTAATAGAACGAGGATTATATGGTAACTATTTTTGTTAATCTTTGCAATAACATATTTTTTTTTTGTAAAATTATTATAAAATATTTTGTTACTAAAAAAAATAATTTTTCAGTTTTCTTAAAATACAAATTTTTTTGTTGTCGTTGTTATCAAATAAACAAATTTTAAGGAGTATTTTATGGTTTAAAGCGCTTGGACCCTTTTTTCAGAAAATCCCCTTTTTGACGACTTTTTATTTTGAAATCCCCCTTTTGTGGACACTTTTTAAAAATTATCAACGGTAACGCTAATATACTGGCATTATACTTCCATATGTTGGTTAAACACACCAAAAATGAGTCACGCCTTTTATAAAGACATAATAGCCATTTTAATGCGCAAATTAAGTGTTTAAAACAAAATTTCTCTGGGCTAGGATACTGGGTATTTTGGTGCAAAAAAATAGAAGTTTTTTTAGTTTATTGGTTTCAGAACAAGTCTATCTATATTGTAGCAAAATTTCATTAGAATATTCTTACCGGTTTAAATTTTACTTAGCTCCAAATTATAACATTATTTCTCAAAAATAAAAAATAAAGAAAATAATAAATTTTTGAACCAATCTTCCCCAGACTGAGATATTGGGTAATTTTGTACAAAAAAGTGGGAGTTTTTTTTAATTTCTTGATTCAAGAATTAGTCTATCTATATTAAAACAAAATTTCATTGCAATAGCTTTTCTGGTTTAAATTTTATTTAACTCTAAATATTAACATCATTTCTCAAAAATACAAAATAAAGAAAAAAGTAAATTTTTGAAAAAAAGTTTTCCCCGAATTGGGATATTGGGTATTTTTGAACAAGAAAGTGGGATGTTTTAAAATTCCTGATTTAAGAACTAGTCTATCTATATTGACACAACATTTCATTGGAATAGCTTTACTTCTTTCATTTTCAAAAATTTTTTAAAATTCTATTGAGTTTCTCTGGTCATAATCTGAAATTTTTTTTACATTCAAGTCATAAATAAATTATATAATTTTTAATATAATGCTTACACCTTAAATAAATATAAATAAATAATTCATAGTACAGGGTTCATAATATTTCTATACAATTTTTCCTCCTATTTACATTTTACTCCCATAAGATGTAGTAGGTTGATGGTCACTGTAAGAGTAATGCTCACTAACTTAACAATTGACATTCCTTACAAAAGTTGTAGCATATACCATGATTTTTTTTTTTTTTTACATATTTATATTATATACATACATACATATACATATGAGTATTAGAAAAATCTTACAAAAATATATTCTTATTTATTTTTATCAATTTGTAATTTTTCCTTTAATCTTTATTAAACTCATCAGATTTCTATTGTCTGAAAAAAGAAGGATACGTAATAACGTTTCTTCATAATGCTGATTTTGTATAAATATTTCTACATAAATGAATGTAAAGTACAAAATAAATGAAAAAAGAAAAAAAAAACTAAATAAGTACATTCAGTTAAAGTCAGTAATATCAAATGAGTTTTATATATACAGGACTCAGAGGTATAAAGAAACACAGTTATACACTCTTATCCACTTAGACATTTAAACAGTATACGTATGTTTGAGCATAGAGTTTTGCAACATCAATTGTTAAATTTTCAATCGTAAATTTCAATATGTACACATATATATATTAGGGGGGCGCCTATTTGAAATTTTTGCTTATATTAAGAAAGTACCAAATGCTTTAAAGAATTTATGATTCTTCCACAGCCTAACTAATAAGTCCAAGTGGTATTTATAAAGTTATAACAAAACTATAAAGAGAGAGTCGGTCAAGCCCAAGAATTTGATACCCTACACCATTGAGTTTTGAGCAACAAAATTATTTTTGAAATCTTTGGAAATTTACCTAATATAAGGCCTATGAATGGCTCCCGCTTTCATTAAACTTTCTTGCTGTAATTCTAAAATTGTTGGAGAGAGTTGAAAAGAGAATACTAAACTTTTACATTCTCCTTATATCTCTCGACTACAAAGTCAGAATTGCGGCAAGAAAAATTGCTATGTGTGAACCCCGACTTACTATTACTTATGTGCAATTTTTATACCTTTCACCACCACATGTAGGTGGGGTATTATGGGTTAGTGCTGATATTTGTAACGTATAAAAACAGTTACACAGAAAAAAATATTACCAACTTTTTTTTTTCAATTATTTAAATTTAAATTTTTATCAAGATGTAATAAATATATCCAATTACAAATTAAAAATAAATTTGAGTATGATTTTATTTCCTATATACATTTTTAATTCATTGCAGCATCTACTTGATTGATTTAATTAATTTATTAATTAGAAATATTTGTTAATTTTTAATTTTTTTCAAGTTTTTAATAATTGATATAATTCTTTTGTGAGAGAAGTAAATTTGAACAAGTTTTTAATTGAATAGGAATTTTTATTTTCATATATATTCGTTGAGTTGCAACTTCTTTCTGTGTATCCAACACCCATCATAAAATATACCAATGGACTCAGAATCACAATTTAAATCGATCTAACGATGTCCGTCTGCTCTTCTGTCTGGCTTGCTGTAAACCTTGTGCACAAAGTACAGGTCGCAATTTTGAAGATAATTCAATGAAATTCTGTGCGTTAAACTTTTATTTTACAAGGACGAAGTCCACTGAAATTGGTTGTAATCGGCCCATTATTTCTCTAGCCGCCATATAAATGTCACCTCGTTTTAGTTTAATATTGTCCGAGAATTATTATTATTATTATTATTATTATTATTATTATTATTATTATTATTATTATTATTATTCTGCTTAATTATTAATCATTCAAACTAAATTATTATTTACGAGCTGATGGATCCTGCCTTGCACGGGTTTTATTGAATAAAATCATATTAAATAAATTAAAATTAAATTACAATTTTTATGAAAAATTTAATTTTAATTTATATTTTGTCATATGATTTAAAAAGTAAAGAGGGTCTGACAAGAAATTTTACATGAGTAGAGGCAAGAGATGTGTTAACATTGTAGAACTTTTTGAGAAATTTTAAAATATAGTTTTCGGAAATATAATGGTTTAATTTTTGTTACTTTTATTTTGACCGATTACATAGGTCAACTTAATTTAATGAATAAATATAATTTTATTTAGCACAGTTTTTATATCTTTTTTTTAGATTTTTAAATCGCCATATTTTTAAATCGGAAAGAAACATGGATCTAAAACTTGTATTAAATTTCTTTGAAATCAGATATCCGGTTGCATTTTGACACAGAATCAGTTTTGACATGGTAACACTGACTTCGAATTACTTTAAAAATATAATAAATCATCATATGAACGAAAAAGTACCACAAAATCTCCTAATAGATTCTCATTACTTCAGGCGCGGTTTCAACTCAAGCTTTTGGGGGAGGAAAATAGAATGATTTTCTCAACTATTTCCTTAAAATTAAAGTTTTAGTATATATTTTACATTAAGCATTTTCATTTTGGGGGGGGGGGGTGTAAATTTCCTTTTTTCGCTCCCCGTGGATCCGTGCATTACTTAGTACCATGTCTCCAAATTAAAAAATAGTAGAAAATTAAAAAAGTACCATCAGTTTCATATCTATGGATTCATATTCATTTAGGATCACATATCTTTATTTTAATTTTTCTACGTTAAATATTATATGAAATTCAAAAAGTACTATTAGAAGAACAAAAAACATCACAAGATCCCCTGTAATGTATTTACATTCACTTAGCATCCCGTGTTCTAAATTTCTTATGAACTCGTATTAACTAAGGACCACATATCCCAAATTTCAAGTTTTTAAATTTTAAATTTCTTATGAACTCTTATTAACTAAGGACCACACAACCCAAATTTCATGTTTTTAGGTTTATAGTTATAGAAAAATCAAAAAGTACTGTTGAAATAGCAAACAAGGTTGAACAAGTTTCCCACTTATGGATTCTAATTCTAGAAACATGAATATCTTTAATTTAATGTTTCTAGGTTCCTGACTATAGAAAATTCAAAAAGTACATTACATTACATCGGACCTTGCGTATTTAATTTCATGTTTCTAGGTTAATTACAGAATATAAAAAAATACCATTAAAATAACAAATAGTACCAAATAGTCCATCCTCTTGAATCCCACAAATATCACTCTTCTGAATTCTTATCTACATAGGAATACATTTTTTTAATTTCATGTTTGATATAATTATAAAAATGTTTTATTGAAAAAATATCAAAAACGGCAGATTATCAAAAAAGTACCAGACTATTATTTCATGAATAACGACAATTTTTTAAATGAATATTTTTTTAAATGAGTAACGCTAATTTTTCCACTTTTTTTGTATCTTCATTAGTTTGCGAGTTATAAGGTCACCGATTTTTCTCCATAAACATTTGAATTTCCTAAAATCCCGTCTTAGTGGATCTATTCGTTACTGTGCGATGATGAATCTCCAAGTAAATCAGTAGTCAATATATAAATAAAATCAAATCTAATTCCACCCCAATAATTGTGGGGGGTACATACCTGAGGTGACTAAATTTGGAAGTCTACCCTCTTCCCCCATGACCCCCTAGGATCTTATACACTACAAAGTCAAGTCGGAAAAATCTCAACTCTCATCATGCGAAATTTTATTTAGAAATTTTCCACGGTTCATAATTTACAGAATTATTAAAATAAATCATTCTGGGTCCACTGTGCAAGTTTTATGATGACATTAAAAATTTACACTGTGGTCTTTTTGACACCTTTCGCCTACGATACCTGATGTCATTTACAATTTGACACTACAGTGTTTCTAATGTATGATTTTTCATTTATAATATTAAACACCATTAGTAAAAAAGTTATACCCCTAATATGCATGTAAAATATTTAAAATTCCTTTAACTTTTCTACTCTAATACATTAACAGATGTTGAATGTTATTGAACATTTAACATTTTTATGGTAACGTAAAACATTTCCACAATGTTGGTGGATATGTTTAAGTTTAAAACTTTACTAAAGTACTAATACTAGTACTAGTATTTTTAAGTAAATAGTAGAATAGAAATTTGGTTGTATGTTTTTGTGAGCTGCTTATGCTGCTACTGCAGTTTTATTCTTACCTTTGCCACTAGGGTATTGTTGGAATCGTAAGTGCTGTAAATTACCCACAAACCAACCTCATCCACATTAAAATCCATGTAGTTGTATTTTGTCGAGTACAATTTATTACCAGTTGCAATTCCAGAACTCGGCAATTGTGTTGCTGCAATTAATGAAGTAGAGAGAGAGACACTTTGATTTAGTTTCTATTTTTTTTTTTTTTTTTTGCTTTTTTTTATTTTTATTTATCTAAACTCTTTTTCTATGATTGAAATAGGAATGATGTAAGAGCGTACAAAAAAAGTGGTTGTAATGTGGTTTTTATAGAATTGTCTTTTATGTTGAGGTTTTTAGAGTTAGGTTAAGATTTAGATTTTAAGTGTTTTTAACTAATTGCAATTTTGTTTATTAATGGTTTGGAAGCATGATGCATGTAGGTAGATGGAAAAATTTATTTGATTTTAGTCCTGAATAAAATTTTAAAACTGTTTGTTAAAATTTACAACAATCATTAAAGTCAATTGAGAAATTGTTGCTTATAATTTTGTATTATGAATGTAACTAGTAGAGCATCTAGTAGAGTTTATTACCATTACTTAGTTCATGGTCTTATTCGAAAGGTACTAAATAGGAAAAAAAAAAAAAAAAGATTTAATTTTTAATGTCACATTTTTAGGTCAAAATCAAAAACTGCAGACATGTGATTCGTTTCTTAGCTACGCACAGTGGGATTAAACTTAAATATTTTATTAATAAAATTGTAGATTTTTAACTACTTAACGTATCAAATTAAAATTTATGGAAGAGTTTTAGAGCTAAGTTCTCGTGACATGGACTTAATTAATAAAAGATATGATTTTTCAACTTTGACACCTTATAACTTATCACTTCTTCTCATAACTTCTTAAAAAACTTAGATCGCACAGTGTGCCATTCAAAAGATTAAATGGAAATAGTTATGAAAATTCAGAACGGCTGTTGCAATTTCCACGAAATTTCCCATGGTGATAGTAGAGGTGTAAGCGAGTTTAAGTTATGATCTAGGACCATATAAACCTATAGCGGACGTGTCCACAGGGTCCCAACACCTCGGGTATAATATTGTTTAAAAATTATCCAAATTCCTAATATCTGAACCGATTTGAAATATTTTTATATAGGAAGATTGTTTCATACTTAATTTCGTGCACTATTAAATTTTTTAGATTTATTTATGAAAATCAAATAATTCCTAAAAAACTTTAAAAAATTTCCAAAAATTTATTATTTTTTTTTTTTTTATTATAACTTTTCAAACGATATCGGGGAGCAAAAATTTCTAACACCAAAAAACTAAAAACACTTTATCATATATAGAAGTTACAACTTTTTTTTTTTATTCCAGCTTAGTGATTGTCGAATTTAAGTCGAAAATTCGAAATTTGTTGGAAAAATAGGTCAAATTTAGGAAACTCTAGTTCTCACAAAAAACAAATTTGAAAAGCTTTTTTTTTTATTAAGGTATTTTGTATTTAGTTACCTTTCAGAAAAATTTAAATATTATATTTGTCACTTAAAAAAAAATGTTATTTAAAAGAAAAAGACTTTAAAATCTTTTTGGCAAAAAAAGTTAAAAAATTTAACTTGTTTTTCAAAGTTTAACTTTAAATGCCTGTAACTCCTTAAATATTTTTTTAACATTTTTCTTTGTACAATTTTTCTATTTGTTATTAATGAAATAAAAAAATTAAAAAAATATCGGGTACCGCTGTGGCAATAAAAGTTTACCAAGTCAAGCTAAAAATTAAAATATTTGAATATTTGAAGCTTAATATCTCTTAAGCTAAAAGAGATAATACATGCCTGCGATCTCGACAAAAGAATCCTATATAAATATTTTTTTAATCGGTTCATACAAAAGGAATCTGTATAGTTTTGAAACAATTTATTCCCGAGGTGTCCAACTTTGGGACCTTGTGAACTAGACGCCTATGACTCTAGATAGTCCAAGTTCAAAATATGAACTTGCCTATATCCCTACTTTTACTATGTGAAATTTAATGGAGATCGTAACAGCTCTTCTGAATTTCCATAGGTATTTCCATTTATTTTTTTAATTCCCACACTGTTTATCGTTCTCTATAACTCTTAGAGGTGCAGAATCTAAAAATTTTTAGAAATAAATCTGTAACTTCTCATACATAACGTGAAATATGGTGCTGGGGTAGCAGAGGAGTGTATAAAAGGGACCGTAACAGTTATGACTTTTATAATAAAAGTCCGAAAATAAAAGTTATTTTTTCGAATAGAAATGATAGTTAGTTTTTGTTTGTTTTTAATTTTTTTCGAGCAAAAATAAAAGTTATTTTTTGTTTTTTATAATTTCGAGCAGAAATAAAAGTTATTTTTTGATTTTTTTCATCTTTAAAATTAGTTATTAAGAAACGCCAAAAGTATTATTCATTTCACAGACAGAACGCCTGTAGCTAGAGCGATGAAATGTAGAACTTTGGATCCATATAAAGGTAGACACACCTCAAGTCAAAATTTATTTCTGCTCGAAAAAATAAAAATCAAAAATGTAAAAAGCATAGTACTCTAAGAAAGTCGAGCACATAACGATCACAATGGTGTATATAAATGTGTTGTACGATATTTTGTTATAACTGNNGTCAAGTTTAGAAGCGGTAACCAATATATCCTTAAGGAGCGAAGCTAAAGAGGCTAAAATTAGGGTACCTCTGACATTAAATAAGTACATTTAATCGCAAATTTTTGCTTCTTATCTGATTTCAAATATTTTTATTTTTTATTGTAGGCCCTGGTAATACAAAAATCATGCCTCCATGTCCGATTTATCTCTTAAAATTTTTGAGTTATTTGCGTTTAAATTTTTACGTACTTCAGTTTTGCATGTTCTTTCATATAAATATATTAGTATTTCCGACCGATTTTATTACTTTTTCTAACTAGTTAAAGAACAAAATTATCAATTAAATAAAATTAAACTGCAATAAATATCTTTACCAATTCCAAAACTAAACGATTTTGAATTCGAAAATTGCAAAAATGGCTCCTTTTTCAGTTCCCTTTTCTTTATCAAAAAAGTATTTACACTCTTTTTTCTCTAAAATAAAATTTTCTTTAAAAACATATAATAATTTTATATTTTTCTTAAAGGCATCTTCACGGAGATGACTTCAAAATAAAAAACAAGCCCAATAGCTGAAGTAGTCAAGGTACATACCTTCCCGAATTTGAACCATTTTATATGAAAGTTTTGAGTTTAAATTTTCTAAAATCTTAAATCATGAATCAGCAAACGGAATGTAGTTTAGAAATTCAAAATATGTTGTTAAAAGTTTTCAATCCAAATGTGCGGGACTTTGAAAAAATGTGGATTTTTTAACCAAAAATGTAAAAAAGTATATATATTTTTGTTGCATTCTTTTGNGAATTGTGGGATTTCTTTTACATAAATCGTAAAGTTTTTTTCACTTTTTCATTTTATACTGAAAATTTCATTAAGATATCTTTACAATGAAAGAATTTAGTACCCATGAAATACCTATAGTTTCTCAAACAATCTATTTTTACAAAAACACAATTTTATTTTCTAAAATCAGAAATAGTAAAGACTCGATTTTCCTCATCTTAATTACATTACTGTGCAAAAAACAAAATGTATACATATAAAAAATATTGAAATCAATATCTTTTATAGAACCGAAATGTAATAAGTCACGCTAAAAAATTTATAATAATTTACATCAATTTTTTATGTCAGAGATAGCCTACTTTGATTTCTCTTAGCTCCTCCCTTGAGGGAACTGTTAGCTACTCCTTTCAAACTTTACATTTTACACTCTTCTGCTATGCCTGTAACAGGTTTAACATAAAACCAATCATCTGATCAAAAGTTACAGATTTAGTTCCAAAAACTTTTTATTCAAAATCCAACATTTTGGAACAAAAATTGACTACCCAAAATTTTGCATGTGGCTCCACTGTATCATCCTTTGTAGAAAAACAAAAACTCAACATATTTACTTACATATTCTTTTGCCCGTTGACAAATCCAATTTTACTACATAATCCGAGTTATATTGATTGTAATAAAATGATCCATTATATACAACATGAGCATTGCCCTAGAACGAAACAATAAAATACAAATTAAATTTCTATCAAATAAAAATTCATTTACAAATTGATGTGTTTTTGGTATTCTTTCACCAATACATCACAACTAAATAATATACAATTCCAACTTGAATACTCACTTGGAAACCCACACCCAAATCATATTGTTTACGTGGAACATCATTCATACGATAAGCTACTTTCGATGTATATTCATACAAAAGTTTATTATCTTTTTCTTTCGTTATAAAAGTTTTCTCACGGTCCGTTTCCTTGGCAGCGGGATCCTTAAGCCATGAACCATGCAATTCATCAACATATTTATGAAAGACGGGTTTGCCTACAGCATATAAAATGCAACCTAGACATGAAAAAAGAAGAAGAAGAAGAAGAAGACGACAATAATAAGCAACACATAATTTTAACAAGTTTTAAAGCAACATGAAACATATACAATAAATTACACAATTCTACTAAGATATTTTTGCCAAAAGACAACAGAATGTATATAAAATTGTATAAATGTTTTAATATGTATATGTGTTAGTGTATTTTTATACCAAAATCTAATTAGCAGGATATGAATGGATGTCTGTTGTGATAATGTGTGTATTTGCAGGGCTTTGTTGTTCTTACAGTAGGCTTATGTTTCAATTAAAACTTTTCTGTATTTTATGACATCATAACCCGCACAAAAATAATGACAAACTGACTAGTTAGCAGGGTATTTAAAGAATGAATTCATTTTTATTTATACTCATAAGTTGCAAAGTTTGTAGAATCAAAATTTTTTTTGTAATAAATCTGTAACTTCTGATTGGATTTGCGTGATATTTGGTATAGACGTAGCAGAAGAGTGTAACTGGTAAGGTTTGAAAATGGGATCCTCAAAGAAAAAGATTGAAATCAATATCTTTTAAGAACCGAAATTTTTCACTTTTAAATTAATAAAAAAAAACATTACAAGCTGTAAAAATGCCATAGCGACCCATTCAGGAAGAAACTGATAAATTTCTCCACCGCCAAGGGCTCTTCCAAACTTATGATTATATATTTCTTTGCTACGACTGTATCAAATTTCATGCACATCCAACCAGTCAAACATAATAAACAAATTACTTCCGAAAAGTCTATAATATGATTTATAGTCCGGTCTTCAGTCTGGGCTATAGTCTAACCACTAGTCTGAACTATAGTTTAGTCTGGATTATAGTCTGAAATAAAGTATAATCCATAGACTATCCTATATTTTAGACTATAGTCTGCACTATAGTATACCCTATAGCATGAACTATAGTTTATAGTCTGACCTGTAGTCTCATATAAATTCTGACCTAGTTTAGTTTAGTCAAATAGTCTGGACTATAGATTACTCTACTGTCCGGATTATAGTCTAGATTTTAGCTTGGAATAAAGTATAATCTATAGTTTGGACTATAGTCTAGCCTACAGTATGGAAAGTAGTCTGGTATATAGTCTGGCATGCATATTCATAGCATGGGCTATAGTCTGGACTAAAGTCTGAACTACAGACTGGACTATAGTCTAGACTATATTACAGACAGTAGTCTAGTAGCTTTCTAATCTATAGTCTGGATTATAGTCTAGTTCATATACTTGACTATAGTCCAGTCAATCTTATTTATAGTGTAGTCTGGATTATAGTCTAGTCCATATTCTAGTCTAGTCTATATTCTAGTCTAGTCCATATTCTAGTCTGGACTGTTGTCTAGACTATAGTCTATAGTCTGGAATATAGTCTGGTATATAGTGAGGAATATAATATTTTCTACAGTCTAAAATTGCGGACTAAAGTCTGGACCAAACTTTTCATTAAAGTCTGAACTAAAATCTAGACTAAAGTCTAGACTATAGTCTGGACTAAATCTGGACTATATTAGTCCAGCTTATATTCTAATCTTTAATATAGTATGTAATCTCGATTATAGTATCGGCTATAGTCTAATCTGTAATCTCGACTATAGCCTAGTCTATAGTGTAGACTATAGTCTACAGTGTTGTCTATAGTGTTGACTTTAGTGTAGTCTATAGTATGACTATAGTGTAGTCTATAGTGTGACTATATTGTAGTCTATAGAGTGGACAATAGTCTAGTTTATATTGTGGACTATAGTCTAATCTTTAGTGTGGATTATAGTCTAATCTATAGTGTGGACTATAGTCTATTCTATAGTTTGGACTATAGTCTAGTCTATAGTGTGCACTATAGCCTAGTATATAGTCTAAACTATAGTGTGGACTATAGCCTAGTATATAGTCTAATCTCTAGTGTGGACTATAGTCTAGTCTATTGTCTGGACTATAGTCTGGCCGATATTGCAGACTGTAGTCTATTTTATAGTCTGAACTGTATTCCGGAATATAGTCGAATCTATGTTCTGAAATGTAGTTTGGACTATAGTTTATTCTATATTCTTATCTAAAATCTAGTCTACAGTATAGTCTATAGCCTGGACTATAGTCTAGTTTTTGCTATGGTACTATAATATATAGTATGGTCTATAGTCTGGAATATAGTCTAGTCTATAATATAGTATAGTATGATTTAAGAAGTCAGTACATACATGACTAGATTGTAGATGTAGGGGGCGATACAATAGTTCTATACCGGTAAGGCCTCTATTTCTTTTGTAAATATTTATATGGATTTTGAAAAGAAATTATAATAATAATAACGTGCCCAAAGTTAGGGAAAATTTTATTTCGGCCTTAATATCTTCTTATCCGAAAGAGAGAGACAGAAAAAATACGGCTATATTTTTATAGAAATTGACAAGGACTATTTATTTTTAAACAAAATACAGATTAAATGTTTACGATTATAAAAGAAATGATGTACAGGATTGGACCAGTTTGGGATATTCACCCACTATTCACCTGATCCGCTATGATGACTGTGATCCACCAAATCAACTTGAAAGTATATCATAATTTACAGAATAATTTACGAAGGAAAATAACGAAAACGTTTTACAATTAAAATAATATTTCATGCTATTTTAAATAATAATGTATCTTAAAGATTTGAAATTTATTTAAGAGCAATTTTTTTACAATTCGTTTCTTTTGGCAGAGAGAAGACAAAGTTTTGAAGTGAAAAACTTTGTTAGAAGGGAAGCATGTTGGTCTTGTTAAGAGCAGGTCGTCAAATGGGAAATAATATGTTTTCAAAAGGGCTCTTTAGTTGCTATTTTTCCTGCAGGATAAATATATATGTATATTAGGGTGACACCGAAATGAATAATATCTAGATGCACTTCATTTACTTCATTCTAAGATACTGTAGCTCAAAATTTAATTTAATAGATTCTTTGAAGTACTTTTTTTCAATTGATCTTAAAACATCGATATCTTATATTTTCTCTATACAATCGGAACAAACCTAATGTACATATATACATATGTGTATAAGTATGTGTACTTGTATGTTTATTCAAAGAATTTTTATTATTCGTAGTCAAAACAGAAAAAATCAACGAGAAGCTAAAAGAAATAAAGAATACTTACTCTTTTTGCGTTTTGGTAAGCCAGGATAACTATAATTTCCAGTTGGTTGAATTTCGAAATTGGAATTAATTGAATCTTTACATTGGTATAAACTGCAAATGAATAGAAAAAGAATATTCTTTCAATACAATGAAAAACATCTAACGAACAAAAATTACAATAACAATAGCAACCAAAAAAAAAAAAAAAAAAAAAAAAAAAAAAAAAAAAAAAAAAAAAAAAAAAAAAAAAGAGAAAATAATAAATGATTTTTATTTCTGATTAATGGATCACAAAGGGAAATGATGTGGTAAATTAACCATAAATATTTTGTTTTCCTTTGTAATACATACATATATTTTTTTCTACTTAAACAAAATTCATATTTTGTATGTATTGAAATCAAAAGGAAAATTGTATTAAATAAAATTAAATTAATCTTTGAATAGTATAGCTAATTATTAGTGGAATTAAGAACAAAAATGGTTAAAAATGGCTTAATACAATAAGAAAGTACTTATTAAATATCTCACCTAGGATCTGGACATGTTTCACAAACAGGACATTCAGCTTCTGGTGGTCTTTGTCCATAAACCTTAATCTCCTTGCCCACATACGGTGTTTCACTATTTGGATCTTGTGCTATAATTAAATGAACAGAAAAATATATATATGTATATTTGCTTATTTACAATTATAAATGGAAATTCCCATTAAAAACCCCTTAGGTTATTGCTGATGTTATCAATAGCGATTTGAAATGAGGTGTTGTGTATTGTATACATGCGTCACATATTCCTATATATAATATATATATGTGTGTGTAACATAATGTGCAGAAATGTGTGAATGCATTCAAGTGTTCAATGTGTGTCAATTAAATAAATCAATCATCATTAACAAATGTATAACTGTCAAACTTACGTGCTATTTCGAAATTAACCATTGTAGCATTCAATTCATTACGGGCCACACAATGATAATAACCAAAATCATCTTTACGCAAATTGTTAATAGTTAAACGCATTGTTGTTTTAAAGCTTTAACGAAGAGAACATTAAATATAACTTTAATTTGTATATCCTTTTGAAATGAAATTTTAATTAAAGTTGTTATTACATTTTGTTTTTTGTAATACTTACCCATCAGGATATGTTTCAATACGATATTTTTCACCAGGATCTAAAATTTTACCATCATATGCTCGTTCCCAATAACGTATGGCTTCTGGGAATGCTTCTACCATACATTCGAGAGTAGCACTACGTCCGTATTCAGCATAAATCATTTGACGGTAGACAGATATCATGGGTGCAACTATTGAATTGTAATGAAAAGTATGAATACAAATGTGTTTCGTTTGTAATACAGATGTGTTTGGAATAATAGCAAAAATATTTATGATGGTATTAGAGGGCTAGGACTAGATAAAGACTAGATTATGGATTTGATTGACGACAGATTCAAGAATTCAGCTAGACTATAAACTAGACCATGGCTTTGATTATACAATATAATATACTTCAGAGTAGGCCATTCGCGGATCCAGCTCAAGCTGGGGGATTAAAATAGAATGATTTTCAAAACTATTTCCTTAAATTTTAAGATTTAGTACAAATTTTTCATTAAAAGTTTTCATTTTGGGGAGGGAAATTTCCCTTTTTCCCTCCCCGTGAATCCACGCCTGAAGTAGGCTATAGGTTGGAGTATAATGCAAATTATAGTTTAAATTATAGTCTAGTTTAAAGACAAGAATGCAATTCGGAACATAGACAAGATTATAGTTCAATCTATGGGCTAGACTATAGAATAGAGTATAGTTCAGACTATAATCCAGACTATAGACCAAGCTAAAGTCAAGAATATAGTTCTAACTATATTAGAATACAGGATATAGCTCAGACTATAGACCACATTATAGTCCAAACTATAATCCAGATTATAGCTTAGACTAAAAAACAAACTATAGTCCAACTCAGACTACAGACCAGATTATATTCCCGACTATAGACCAAACTATATTCCAGAGAACAGATTATAGTCCAGACTATAGACCAGTCTATAGTCAAGACTATAAAATAATTATGGGCCAGATTATGGAGTAGAATATACTTTCGACTCGTCCAGACTATAAATTATACTATAGTCTAGACTATAGAATAGATTAGACTATAGTACAGGATATAGACTAGAATATATTTCCGACCATAGACTGGAATAAAGTTCCCACCATAGACTAGACTATAGTCCTTTTTATAAACTAGACTAGATTATAGACTAGACAATAGAATATACAATAGTCCGGACTATAGGCTAGATAATAGTCCAGACTATAGACTAGATTATAGTACTCACTATAGACTAAAGACGAGACTATAGACTACACTATAGTCCAGACTATATACTTGATTATAGTCCAGATTATATACCAAATTATAGTCCACACTATAGAGAGGATTATAGTCCAGATTATAAATTAGATTATTGTTGAGATTATAGAGTAGATTATAATTCAGATTATAGCCTAGATTATTGTTCAGATTATAGAGTAGATTATAATCCAGATTATAGACTAGATTATAGTCCATATTATATACTATAGTCCGACCATAGACTGGAATATAGTTCCCACCATAGACTGGACTATAGTCCTTTCTATAAACTAGACTAGATTATAGACTAGACAATAGAGTATACTATACAATAGTCCGGAATATAGACTAGATAATAGTCTATACTATAGACTAGATTATAGTAAACACTATAGACTAAAGACGAGACTATAGACTAAAGACTAAACTATAGTCCAGACTATCGACTAGACCAGTCCAGACTAAAGACTAGATTATAGTCGAGACAATAGGCTAGACTATAGTTGAGGCTATAGTCCAGACTAAAGATGACACTATAGTCCAGACTATAGACGAGACTATAGTCCAGATTAAAGATGAGACTATATTCCAGATTATAGATGAGACTATAACTTACACGGTAGACTTAACTATATTTTATACTGTAGTCTAGACTATAGTTTATAATATAGACAGGACTATTGGTTAGACTGTAGATTAGACTATACTATTGTTTTATCTATAGCCTAGACTATATTTTCAGCTATAGACTAGGCAATAATTTTGATTATAGACAATTGACTATAGTTAAGGTTTTAGACTATACTATAGTTTAGACTATAGATACAAACATACTTATGATTATATTTGAGCTTTAGGCTATAGTTTAGACTATGGCCTAGGCTATAGTATAGACTAGAGTATTTCTGCGATTATTGAATTAACTATACTACAGTTGTTCTTTTGACTAATATATAGCCTAAAGGATAGGCAAGAACTCAGTATTTTATACTGTAAAATAGCTTGTACTTTTAACTAGCTATGGCTTTGGATACACTATAGATTTAGCAGTACATTTGACTATAGATCAACTACTGTTGCTAGAACTATAACTATTCTGTAGCTATAGCTAGTATTTGCCTTAGATTACAGTAAAGGTTGTAGCTTCGATTTAAGCCTCACTTTAGAACTATAATACTATGGACTATAGTATAATCAATGTATTGCTATGCTCTCATTGTATTACAGTTTCACTTTAATTTTATTACTTTTCAACATTTTTGTTTAAACTCTTCTTTTTATAATCCCTTACTTACAATGTACTTCCAACAAAAATGTTGCATTCGCCACTGGTGCTAAACCATTATCTGCGTAACATGTATAGGCTGCCATTTGATTTCTCGTTATATTTGTAAATTTCAGATATTGACCACTCACAGATGACACTATGTACAAAGTAAAAGAATAATAAAAATAATAAAATAAAATAAAACAATATTGAATAAAAATCAAGGACTCCGTAAGCGGAGTTCACATTTAAACGTATATAAATCTTTTAAATATGTCATATACATAAATCCACAATTTATATGTAAATTTTTTTTGTTGAATTCCGTTCTTTTTACTTACTTTCAACTCCATGTACATTTATGGTACGACCATCATCCCGTCGCCATTCAACATGAGGCATTGGATTACCGGTGGCGGCACAACTTAAATTTAATGTTTTTCCTTCTTCCACAATTAAAGTCCGTTGAATATAAGGTGCATTTGTATCTGTAATAAAAGATAAAAGAAAAATATTTTTTTATACAAATACATGCGTATGTGTATGCTAAAGTGTTAAAATAATAGCTGTATGTATAAGGAAACGGAAAGAGAAATATAAAAGAATGTTTATTTGTATGTATGTGTAAGTAGAAGAACAGGTTTATTTACTATACGTTTTGTATATAATTCTACGAATGTTTTTTTTTTGTTTTAAAAGTATTTATTAATTTTTATTTATGAGCATGAAAAATTTTACATTTTCATGTAACGGTCATGGTCTTTTGTATGTGAAAACTTTTTATTTGTATAGATTAAAATGCTGACCCATAGTACTACAATAATGACCATGACTTTCATTATATATTTTAAGTTATAAGTTTTTATATGTATGTATGCATATAAACATACATACATATATACATATAAAGACTAATGGGAAAGTAGTTTGAAGGTAATCACTTAAAAGGGTAAATGTTTTTTAATGTTGCTATAAAAGCTTTTAATATTTAATTATCCACAGAAGTGATTCAGATATTTTACATTAAGTATTACATAAGTATTAAATGCAATAATAAATAAGAAATTATATAAATAAAAGTTGTTAATACGAATGAATTGAAATGAAAACTTTATTATTTTAAAAGACAATTGAGTTTGAAAAATCTTTTATCGATTGTAATGTAAGAATTAAAAGGAAATAACTTAAATATTTAATAGTAGTAATAAAATAAAATTTGAATTTGAATTAATAATTAATAATCAATATAAATTAAAAGGATATATTAAAGGTTTTTATATCTGCTTTAAGACTTACCTGCTATAGATGGTGGTATTAATAAATCACTTAGGAAGGTGCCATTTTTCGCTTGTACTTTATAAGCATTAACACCCGGTATACCAGGTGTACCATTTGTACCAGCTTTTCCAGGCCTACCCCTAGGTCCAGCAATGCCTAATAATAGATAAAAGAGAATAGAAAAATATATATGTCATAACATGTATAACAAAACATTCTTCTGAAAACAATAAACAAAACAGTTCAATAAAAATTTCCGTTTTCTAATTTCCTGCTATGAATTATTCTCCCTGTTTGTAAGTTTTTCTTTCCTATTTCTTTTAATACATATACATTAGAGTGGCCCCAAAATAAAAAGTATTGACGTTTTCAGCTCAAATATAAATTTACTTCCTTCTAAGATCATCATCATTTCAAAAATTTTGATGCGGATATGATCCTTTCGTGAGTTAGATCCAAATGAAAATAGGTCCTTTTTTTGAGTTTTTCGGATTTTTTCATATTTCTGCCAAAGGCACCATATGGAAATTTGATATCGCAAGAAAGGTCTTTAAGGCGCGCATTTATGATATAAAAAAACCTTAGGACCAGCTCCAAATAAGTTCTAAATAAAGCACTGTTCACTCATAAATAAAGTACTGTTCAGTTATAATCTAGACGAACTGTATTTTAAAATACAGCGCCTCCGGTGGCACAAGTAGGAAACTTTTGAAGTATGTTATTGACCACAGATGTATCGTTATATGTCAAAAATTTCATTGTATTCTGTTTAGGTTTAAAGCAAATGCACGCGATGGAACTTGAAACTCGTAAAAAAATTCTGCACAAATTTAATGAAAATCCGACTTGGTCTCGTTCTAAGTTAGCAAAATCGCTTTAAATTGCAAAAAGTACGGTGTGACGTATTTTAAAAATATATGAGGAAACCTTGACTATAGAAAAAAAAGAGAAATGTAAAAAGTAACAAAAAATTGGAGACTATTGTACTAAGTTCAACCAAAAGTAATCCTGGACTATCAGACGCTTATCACACTAAAAGATTTCAGAAGTCGAAGAATTCGCGTAATTAAACATATCGAGATTAAAAACATATCGAACTATTAAATATCCAAATAGAACAGAAAAGTAAGAGTCAATAGCCAAAAAAGTACCAGATTATTATACAGTAATATATTAACCAAATTTAGCGATTGCATCGTAATGGACGACGAAACATACGTAAAAGTCGATTTTAAGCAAATACAAGCCAAAAATTTTATGTTTCATCCAACCGTGGAAAACTAGCCGATGATTCTATTAGAACAGCTTGGTTGTGAAGAATTTAATGCGAAGCATAAAAACACATACAAAAAATTTCATTCAAAATAAAGAAATTTAAAAATTTACAATTTTAAACAATAATAAATAATCTTTCATTTCTGATATAAAGCATTTAATTCTGTTGTTTCAATCAAAAGTTATTAACAGTTTTATGCGTCCAGATTTAAACTGAACAGTGCTTTATTAGAAGCAATGAGGCCAAAATAATACAATATAGTCCTCTAGAAGTTATACCGAAAAGATTTTTACCGTTTTCAACTTTTCAAATATATCTTTATAGGTCGAATTTATTTTAATTTAGCATCACAATTAGGGTGATGCTAAAATTAAATAATTAAACCTTTGAAATCTTTTAAATTTTAAATTGGAGGCCATAATTTTAAATTGGAGGCCATGATTAATAATGTCGTGTCATAGTATTGAAAAGAAAAAACAACATTCTGTATAAAAAATTATTTCTTTTTTCTAATATTCGAAGTTTCCCGGAATTCCCGAGAAATCGAATTCTTCATTCCCGTTTCCCGGGAAACAAAATATCACGGTAAATCCCAAACCCTAACCACAATACGAGTATTTTTCTAAGCTTTTTATACCCTACACCACCATTGTAACGCTGAGAAGAAATGTTTCTACACCCACCTTAAAGTATACCTTTCACTTTTTGAGTCGATTTAACGATGTCCGTCCGTCCGTCTGGTTGGCTAGCTGTCCATGT
>MINK01174459.1:10674-21376 GCA_001735545.1 Phormia regina
ATGATCTAAACATCATAAAAAGATGAGCAATAATTTCTATGTGAGTGATCAACACATTTTACGGTGGGGTATAGAAATAAATTTATGTGTGTATGTCTTAAAAATGAGAGGCTCTTTTAAGTGACCTTGCCACACTGATGAAATCATTAATGATTTGTTTATAACAAAAAAATGCAACAACAATAAACATTTTATTTTGTATTCTACAGAATAAATGAATTTTGTTTTTAATGAAAATTTTAAAAATTTCAATTCAAAACTATTTTTCTTTTAGTTGTTTGGATTTGAATTTGCTTTTTTTATTAGAAATAAGGAAAGAACAACATTTTTTTAAATTTTCATTTGTTTCCCTGTTGTTTTGTTTGCTTTAAGTGTGAGGAAATTTTTATTTTAATTTTCAGCTCATTTTTGGAAAATTTATAGTTTATTGTCTAAACATTTTTTTTTTAAATTAAAACCCAGTGGTCATTGTTAGTTTTTTTTTCTTGTTTATTTTATATTAAAATTTATAATTATTTGACCAGAACTCTTGGCCAATATTTTAAGGGCTTGAAAAAAAAAACTAATTTAAAACAGAATTTATGGCCTTAACAAATTGAGATTTTTTGTTTTTCAAAAAAAAAAAACCAAACGGAAAACGGATATAATAAAATTTAGTAGTCAAATAATAAATTTATATTTAAAGCAATAGATTTTGGTTGAAATGAAATAAGAAAAAAATAATAATAAATCTAAATTAAAACAAAACTAGAGCATAAAAATAAAACCAATAAATTTAAAACTAAATAATCTATATTCTAAATAACAAAAATGCTTATTCTCCTAATTACCGGGTAATAATAGACACTTACTATTATAAACGAATTGGGTTAAATAAAAATTAAACAGAAAACATAATAAATATAAAATTAAAGAAAAAATGGGGCACAAAGAAACAAATAAAATCTATATTTTAAATAACAAATTTGCTTTTTTTCTACATTACTGGGTAATGCCAGACACTTACTATTGTATGAATTGGGTTAATTAAAATTTAAATAAGAAAATAATAAGAGATATACAATTGAATAAAAAATAGAGCATCAAAATAAAACAAATTAATTTGAAATTAAATAATCTATATTCTAAATAACAAATTTGCTTACTTTTTAAATTACTAGGTAATGCCAGACACTTACTATTATAAACGAATTGGATTAAATAAAAATTAAATAACACTAGTAATAATAAATAAATAAATATAAAAAAATAAAACAAATTAATTTGAAATTAAATTATTTATTTTCAAATTTGCTTACTTTCTAAATTACTAAGTAATGCCAGACACTTACTATTAGAAATTAAAAAAGGAAAAGTAATAATAAATATAAAATTAAAAGCATAATGGAGCACAAAAAACAAACAAATTTTAAAGTAAATCCGTTTGTATTATAAATGACAAATTGCCTTACTTTTTACATTACTGGGTAATGCTAGACACGTACTATAATAGTGAACTTGGGTTAAATAAAAATAAAAGAAAAATGGAACACAAAAAACCAATAAATTTAAAACTAAATAACCAATAACAAGTTTGCTTACTTTGTAAATTACCGGGTAATGCTAGCCACTTATAATAATAGGCGAATTTATGTTCAACAAAAATGAAATTACAAAAGTAATAATAAAAATAAAAGAAAAATGGAACACAAAAACCCAATAAATTTAAAACTAAATAACCTATAACAAGTTTGCCTACTTTCTAAATTACCGGGTAATGCTAGCCACTTAAAATAATAGGCGAATTTCTATTAAACAAAAATGAAATAACAAAAGTAATAATAAATATAAAATTAAAACAAAACTAGAACTTAAAAATAAAACAAAAATTTGCTTACTTTCTAAATTACCGGGTAATGCCAGCCGTTTGCTATAAAGAACAATAAAAATTAAATAAGCAAAATAATATTAAATGTAAAACTAATAGAAAAATAGAGCATCGAAAACTAAATTAAGTATAAAATTAATCAAATTTATATACAAAAAAAACTTGCTTACTTTCTAAATTACCCAGTAATACTTGGCAGTTACTATATTAGTTAAATAATAAAACTGAAATAAGAAAAACAATATTAAATATAAAATGAAAATCTATAATAAATATTTATTAAATAAACTGCTTGCCTACCTCATTACAGGGTAATGCTTGACAATTTTAAAGAAAAATATTTAAAAATCATTTAATGTTTTAAATATAAATAAAAAAATAAATAAAATTCTTTTAGCATTGGGTTAACAAAATATTTCTATTATTTTAAACACTAAATACTTTACTAGTTACCAGTAATCTTTTAAGGTTACAATCAAAATTTGTTTTTTTTTTGTAACAAAAATTTTTGCAAAACTTTTTTTATTGATTTTAAATATTTGCTTTCTTTAGAATTAAATATACAATTTAATAACAAAACTATCTCTTATTATTTTAAACACTAAAAACTTTACCTGCTACCAGTAATCTATTAAGGATACAATAAAATATTTGTATATTTAAAAAAATGAAAATTAGTTTAAAAGATTTTAAACATTTTCTTCTTTTAAATTAATTATAAAATTTTAAAACAAAACTATCTCTCATTATATTAAACACTAAATACTTTACCTGCCACCTGTAATCTATTAAGGATACAATCATAATTTGTAGATCTGTTTAAATAAAAATTGTTGAAAATTTGTTTAAAAAGCTTTAAGCAATTCTTTTAATGAATTATAAAATTTTAAAACAAAACTATCTCTCATTATTTTAAACACTAAGTACTTTAACTACCACCAGTAGTCTATTAAGGATACAATGAAAAAATTGTTAATTTTTTAATAAAAGTTTTTATTTAACATTTTTCTAAAGGCTTTAAACATATGTTTTCCTTTGAATTAAAGATTAGATTTTCTTTATTTCTATTACTATATCCCCGCCCTCATCTCCCTAGGAAATTGCCAAATTTTGGTAACATAATATCACATTATTATTTTTTTTTTATTATTTTTTTTTTCTTCATAATGCTACTCAAAATTCAACATATTGTTGTATTTGTTCGTACAAAAGAAATTCAAAACAATAGCCAAAGGCATGTAAAAATAGTAGCAAAAATGATGTACATATATACCTAAAAAAATTTTTTCTCTTTCAAAAGAAAAAAAATCAGCCTTATTGTCCTGCAAAAAAAAATAAAATAAAATAAAGGACTTGTACTACCACTACTACTGATTGATGGGCATTAAATTACCAACACCTTCTACTCACACTACTAACAATAATATCAACTGATGATAACTTATGCTTCAGCTCAAAATTCTGTTCCCGATACAATACACGAGTGACACTAAATAAGCTCAGAACTACCTTTTTCTTACAACAATAACAAAAACACAAAAAAAAACAACAACGAGAAAAAACATTTTTTTTACGAAATACCAGACATTTTTTTGTTTAAAAATATCATATGACTTTTAATGTCTGATATGTGGACAACAACAAAATATATATAAAACAATAGTTGTTTGCAACAACAACAATAGCTGAAAAAGGACTCAGAGAAAAAAAAACACTGAATAAAAATACCTCCCTGATGTTTTAATGAAAGACTAGTATAAACATCCTTTTTAATATAGATTTTTGTTTCCAAAAGACAATAGAGTTAAAAAAAATAAATAAAAAAACGAGCTAATGTTTTTTTTCTAAAAAGCAATAACAACAACATGTTTAAAATATTGAAATTTAAAAGGATTAGAAGGGAGCAAAATAGAAATTAAAAATAATTTATTAAATTTTTGATGTAGTTGTAACCGAAAATCTGTTTTCTTATAACGTTTTCGAGCTTCAAGTGTAGACTTTTTAAACTTCAAATTGGAGCGCTAATTATAGGTCTTCATATAGCCTATTAATAGCTTTAACTGTAACTCTTTAAGCCATCGATTTTCTGCTTTTAATCTGAAGCAGGCGCGGATCCACGGGCAGGGAAAAAGGGAAATTTCCCTCCCCAAAATGGAAACTCTTAGTGAAAAATTTGTACTAAATAATAATTTCAGGAAATAGTTATAAAAATCAATATATTTTCCTCCCCCAAATGCTTGAGCTGTATCCGGGCCTGATCTGAAGGGTTTACAAATTTGATTTTAGTATATAATTGTACCTCCTTCATTAGTCAATTTCTAGTCTTAATAGTCGATCTTTTGTCAGCCGTTTTCTTACATTATACCCTCTCTCTTTAATTGGTAGATTTTTAGCTTTAAACGTAGTTCTCTATATAGTCAGTCTATATATAGTCTATTATTAACTTGAATTGTAGATCTGTTATTACCTTTAATCCAAAGGTCTTTATATAGCCGACAGCTGGATTCAATAGTTCGTTCATTAATGGATTTATACTCTTAATACTATATCTTCTCTATATAGTCTCTTATTAAGTTAAATTTTAGGTCTGTTGTAGGTTCTAGCATTAATTATAGCTCTTTAAGTAACCGACTTTTCGCTTCAATCGTAGATCTTTATATAGTCTATTATTAACTTTACATAGGCGACTTCTTGATTCAATAGTTCGTTCTACTCTTAATAGTATATCTACCGTTAAATTTCAGACATTACTTCTAGTCAGTTATTACCTTAAATCGGGATACATTTTATAGTCTATAATGTTATGTTTAGACCTATGATAAGTCCTAATGTGAAATAAAAAAATATATAGTCAATTTCATGGCATTTGTACAGTTTTTTATTACCGTGAATTGTGGTAGACTTTCATTTAGTTCATTATAATTTTGAGTCTAGAGCCTTTGTGTATTTCATTATTACCTTGAGTCGTGGGTCTGATTTCTGAATTATATCATAGGTCATAAATTGAAATTTATATATTAATTTAATGGCTTTAAATTAAGTCCTTATGAAGCCTTTTAAAACCTTCAATCATAGGCCTATTTATAGTCTGTTATAAGTTTTAATTAGAGATAATTATATAGACAATTTCTGGCTTCAGAAATAGCTCTACTATAAGTTTTAATTATAGGCCTTTATATAGTTAAATTTTAATCTTTATATCGACATTTTCTAGCTTCAAACTTTGGTCGCTACAAACATAATTAAAGTCATTAATGACAGGTAATTATATGGTCCAAATATAGCTTCAGTAGCAGATATTTATATGGTCTGGTATTTTAAATTCTGAATTTTTGTATAGTGTATTATTTTCTATAGTCATAGGCAGTTTACTTAGTCTATTCTTGGTCTCAATTGCTGGTCTTTATATAGTCAAATTATGGATTTAGATGAAGGCCTTTATAAAGTTCAATCCAATATTTAATCATAGGCTTTAATATAGTAAAATTTCATATTTAATTGTAGGCCTTTATAAAGTCCAATTCTATATTTAATATTAGACTTTTATATAGTCAAGTTATAAATTTGAAATAGCCAAATTCCAACTTTAGAAATAGGCCTTAATATAGTCCAATTCCATATCCAAACGTAGGCCTTTAACTAGCCAAATTACAGATTTAATTCTAGGCCTTTAATTAGTCAAATTCCAACTCTAAATGTTGGCCCTTATATAGTAAAATACAATTTTAGTCCCAGATCTTTATATAGCCCATATTATAGTTTAATCATAGCTCTTTAAGTGGTCGAATTATACGTTTGTCATCCCAATCTTTAGTCCTAATAAAATCTGTTACTGTTTTTAATCTTATTCTCCAAATCCCTCAATTCCTTATTAACTTTGTTTTATAATTTACTTAATTCTCTTTTCTTTTCTTTACACTCTTTATACCTGTCATTACTCATTTTAAACTCATATTAAAAGCCTAAACATTTTAACGATTCAAATAAAACAAATTCATCATTTAGGGTTTACCCTAATACACTACAACAACAAGCTAATTACTTTAGGGTTTTTTATATTATTGCTGTAACATCTTTAATCTTTTCTGAAAAAAATATAAAGAAGAAAAATTAAAACAAAATGATAGATGTTGGGGTTAAATTAAGGTAAAATGAATAGAACAAAATTAAAAGCAGGTAAAAAACATAATGTAAGTTGAAACAATAAGGACAATTTAGCGGTTTTAAAAAGGAAAAGTAATAAAACAGAAAAGAAATTTCAAAAGCAATTAAATTTATTATAAAATAAATAAATTAATTTAAACTATTTTAAAAATTTTATAAAAAAATTATTTCTCTTATTTTAATTTAATATTCTGCAGAAAAAAATATTCAAGCGTTTAAAACGCTTTTGTGAAATTTTTAATTTTTCCCCAAATAATTTGTATTTTTTAATTACATTTTATTTAAAATTAATAAAGTTAGAAGCAGAAAAATCTTTTTTATCTAGATTTTTTTTCATTTAAGCTTTTTTTTTTTTGTCTTTTTATAATAGCGATTTTTTTCCTATTTTCAATAAAGTTGCCCTCATTGTTCTTATCTTTTAGTTTTAAATGTTGTGCTAGTTTTTTTCTACTATTATTTTTGTTATTTTTTTATATAGCAAGTAGTTAAAGTCATGATTACAGCATCATGTCCCTGTTATATTGTATTTTACTTCTTTTTTTTCACCGCCTTTCTGAATTGTTTCTTTTTTATTTGTGTGGCCGGCCAAGTATTGTTTGTTAAGAAAAAATAACATAAAGTAACAAATAAAAACAAAACCTTTGTTTATTTTATTTAATTTAGAAAATAAAATACGTGCGTTACATTTTTTATGCAACAGGGTTTTTGTCTTTATTCTAAGAACAGCTTAAGGCTAATGAAATGACTGCAAATGTAAGACATGTCTACTGGTTTTAATTGAAAGGGTTTTTTAAAGACTTTTCACAAACTTGAGTTGTAAAACTGATAAATAGCTTTCAATTGTTCAATAACAGTCTAGATTTAAGACTTTATTTCAAGCTTTTTAACACATTCTCAATTTAATTTATATTTTTAACTTTTTTAAGCCTTTTTAAAGTCCTTTTAAAACCTCAATCCTGGGTTCTTATTAAGTCTACCTTTGGGCTTTAATGGCCTTAATTTTCTAAGTATTTTTCATAATTAAATCTTGAAACATTAAAAAAATCAAGTTTTTAAAAAAATTAGGTATAAAGACTTTCTAAAGCTTCAATCAAATATTATTCAAGCTGTTTTCCAGCAGTAATTACAGGGCTTAGCAAAACCCTTTTTTAAATCTTTAACTTATTTTCGTTTATTTTCAAGCTTTTTTAAAGCTCTTTTTGCGAAACATTTCAAAGCCTTTTTCTCCGGCTTTAATTACAAAATTTAAAAGCTTTAAGCTTTAGATATCCTAAAGGAATTTTCAAGCTTTAGTCCAGTATTTTAAAAATATATTTTTAAAGTTTTTTTTTAAGCTTCAATTTAAGACTTTATTTCAATGTTTTTTCTAATGCATTTTTTTTTTAATCGCAATTAAATTTATTGACTTTTTAAAGCTTTTAATATCGAACTTTATAAAGTTTAAATAACAAACATTTATAAGATTTAAAAATGTGCTTTAATAAATTATTTTAACTCAACACTTCATATTTTTGAAAGTTTTTTTTTTCAAGCTTTCGTTGAAAATTTCAGGCTGCATTTGTGAATTTGTAGAAGATTGGACCTCAAATATTTTTAACAAAATGTTTAAACTTTAGCCAAGTGCTTTTATAAAGTTTGTTTTTAAATCCAAAAAAGCTATTATTTAAGCCTTTTTTGCACTTCATTAAAAGAACTTAGTAAAGCTTTTTATAATACATTTTCAAGCTTAAATCGTAAGGATTGAAAACTCGTTTAAGCTTTTTTATATTTAGAACTTATTTTAATGCAAAGAAATTTTTAAAACGAATACTTTTCAAGCTTTAATTGTAAGCAACTTTAAGTTTTTTAAACTTTTAATAGAACTTTTTTTGATATCAACAAATTTTTAAAGCTTTAAAGTTTTTAAATTTGAATGGTCGATAAATTTGTAAAATTTAAAAAGTTTTTAATCAGAAACTTTTAAAAGCTTTAAATATAAAACTTAAGTTTTAAGAAACCTGAACGTTTAAAGCTTTATTTAAGAATTTTTTAATGCGGTTTCAAATTTTATTTCGTTCAAGCTTCAATTAAAGAACTTTATAAAGCTTTTTTTTTAAGTTTTTCTAACTCCTTTTCAAATTTAAGTCTTTAATAAGTCCGAAGACTTTTAAAAGCTTTCCGAAGACATTTCAAAGCTTTAAAAATTAAGAACTTTTTAAAGCGTTTTCAATTTAAATTGTAAGTAATTTTGTAGACTTTTAAAAGCTTTTAATATCAAATTAGTTTTACATATCAGACTTTTTAAAGCTTTAAATAGCAGAATATTTTCAACTCTTTTGAAACATGTTTCTAATGCATTTTCTAATTTAAAACGTAGATAAGTTTTTTTGTAGACATTTTAAAGCTTTTAAATAAAATTTTTTCAAAACTTTTAAAAAAAGTGCTTCAGTGAATTATTTTAATGAAGAATTTTTTATTTATAACATTTTTACGTTTTTTAAGAAACACTAATAGGCATTTCTAAAGCTTTTTTATGAATTTTTTTAGATATTTAATAGAAATTTTGTTGACAAGTCCCTTTTTAGGTCTAAGCAACATATTTAAAGCTTTACAACTTCTATTAAAAAAACTTGAAAAATCCTTGTTTTGTGATTTTCTGTTGCTGTTTTTGAACTAATATTTTTATTTATCTTTTAAACTCAGTTTATTTCTAGTTTAAATTTGTCTCTATTTCTCTGTATTCCAATAATTTTTCTTTAAACTCTCTGAAGGATTTATAATTCTTTATATCTCCTATAAAGTCAAGTCAGTTAAACAATAATTTCTTTAAAAATTTTTTTGAAGTTTATTTTCTCTCTTTAATGCTCTTTAAATATTTAAAGGGATTTATAGCTCTTTTTATCCCTGCTTTAAAGTCAAGCCAGTTAACTATTTCTTTAAAATTTCCACTTAAGCCTTTATGTCCTTTTTTCTCTCTATTTACTTTCTAACTAAAAAGCAGCCTTAAATTTTATTTTAACAATAAGTTTTAGAAAAAAAAAATAGAAGAAAGGTAAATCCTTAATACCTTAACAAAAGGTTTATTATTATTGATTGTTATAAATTTTTTTTTTTGTGTTTTTAATCTTAACGAAAATTTGTTTAAAAAGATTTAAGCTCTTAACGCAAATCTCTTGACAATCTAAAATAAAATCTTTTTTTTTTTTTTTGGTTAAAATCTTTTTAGATTGGGGAGAGGGCACAAGAAAAAGGGGTTAAATGTTTAAGGAAATTATAAAAGTAAAAGGAGAGATATTTTTAAAGGGTAATTAGGGATAAAAGTTATTTTGGAAAAAGCCTTGAAAAAAATTATTTTTTAGTGAAAAAAGTTTTAAATATAAAATTTAATTTTAATTATAAGGATTTATTTTAGGAAGTTTTCTTAGATAAAACTGAATTTTTTTTATATATAAAAATTGTTTTTTGTTTTAAGATAACATTTCTATTATAAGCACCCGTTATTTTATTATAAAATAGTAATGGCGCCATTAATATTTCTTTTTTCATTCTTTTTATTTGTTTTTCTTTATTTTTTTTTTTTTGTTTTCTTCTAAAGATTAATTCCTTATTTCAAATATGAATTACAGCAACTTTTTTTCTCTTCATATTTTGTTGTTTCAATCTTTTATTTTATTCTTATCACAGGAAATTCTTCTTTTAATATATAATTTCTATAATATAATGGCACAAAAACAAAACATAACGAAAAACAAAAAATATTATTATTATTATTTTTATTCATTTGTACCACATTTAGTTCAAATAATATCATTTTACAATTATATACAAATATGTATTATATCCAAGCAACATAAAAGTAATAGAAGTAAAAATATAAGGAAAATTTAACATAATAAAACAAAAATAACAACAACAACATGCTAACGAAAAGAAAAAATCTTGATAAAATTAAGAACCAAAAGAAAATTTCGAAGAAAAAGGAAAATTCAAAAAAACACATTTAAATACAAAGAAGTCTCAAAAAAAAAAAGAACACAAAAAAAGTATCATCATAAAAATGGAAATAAAATAGTAAAAATCCATAAAATTTTTCTATATTTTCTTCTTGATGTTCTTGTTGTTATTATTGTTTGCTGGTAATGTGGTGGTAGTGATGTTTTTTTTTTTTGTGATTTGAGGACCAAAGCAAACATAAAATAAATGACTGGGAAAACATAAAAAATATATATGTATGTATATGTATCTATGTATGTATATGTCTATAAGTACATAAACGAAAAATATCAAATCTCTAAAAGCAAAAATATAAACATAAAACGAACCAACAAAAAAAAATGAACATGAAAATCTACTCCAAAAAGGCCAAAAAAAAACATATAAATATAAGAGGGACCTCTAAAAGTAAACGAATAAAAATACATAAATGGAAATATAAAAATAATAAAATAAAAATTGAGAAAAATAAAATATTTTCTAACAAAGATTAAAATAGTAACTTAAATGGTTATAATATTTTTTTTTTTTGAAAGAGGGAAGAGAAAAAAATTTTGTAAAAAAAAAAAAAAATTGAAGAAAAAATTTGGAATTTTAAGCAAAAATGTGAAATTTTAAAAATTTATATTTAAAACGAGCTGATTGACTAATATAAATTAAAATAATTTTTTTTTTTTTTTTTTTTTTTTTTTTTTTTTT
>MINK01174461.1:0-13323 GCA_001735545.1 Phormia regina
TATTTCTCATTATATTTATAGAAAATTTAATAAATTTACTGTTTTTATTATGTATTCATTGTGCATATCAGGTAAAAATGAAATTAATTTTTATTAAATTTATAATAATGTAAAATTAAAACCAGTCAATTTGTTATTTTTCATTTAATTTCATTATGTCTATAAACAAACTCACGCACACTTACTAACCATACTCTTAAATCCTTTCTCTCTCTTACACACACACACACCCATAAAGAGTTATGTTTAATAAAAATAAAACTACAATTATATTTTTCCATATAATTATGTTTGCTTGTATTTTGTGTATACACTTGCATAAAATAAAACCACACTCAAACATTCATTATAATACAACTACAATATGAAAAATTATTTAAATATAAAATATGGAAAATAAAAAGGAAAAAACAAACACAAACTGTTTACAGAAAGAGCAGAGATTGTAGATTTTTGTTTGATGTGTGTTAAATGATTGCATGTTTGTTTTAATTTTAATGAAAAATGATTTAAATGTGATTCATCATTAAATATATTTACATATATTTGTTAAATGATATTAAAATTATACAAAATTCTACAAAGAAAAATAATATTCTACAGAAATTTTTGGGGGAAGATTTTTTAATAAGTTCTATAAAATAACCCTAAAAAAATTCCAAATTTTGAAAATTTGTTATTTAATTTTTTTGATGGAAATTAAAAATTTAATTTTCTTGCAGTTCGGCTGGGGTTTATTTAAATAATTGGTTTATAAAATATAATAAATGGAAATAGGATTGTATTAACTATTTTTATGAATAAATCTTTATTTTTGTCATAATAAAAATGGTTCTTAAATAATAAAAAAATTTGTGAATGAATCTTTCTTTTTTGTTCTAAAATAATAAAAAATTAATTTGCTATTAATGAAACTGAACTAGAAACATTTTTTGCTTCCAAATAAACAAATTTTGGAGCGCCATTTGGGGTGTTAAAGTAGTTGCCTTTTTTCAAAAAATATCCTCTTTGCAACTTTTTCTTATTCTTTAGTCATAAAGATAAATTAATTTTAAATTAATCAGACATACTTCATACAGATTAATTCCTTAATTTTAATTTTGTGAAGGTACTCATTTGCAAATATTAAAAAATTATTTCTTTACTTTTTTCATATTTCAACGTAATATATTTTACTGATAAATTTTAGCAAGACTGTAGGGTTGTGTTAAAATATAAAGGTTTACTCCCACAACTTAGCAATTCTGTTTTATTTCTACACGTGCGTTTGCAATACTTAAAGTTTATTTTTAATTACAACAAGGATTTATTAAATATAAATAAATATAAAAAAAAAAACTTCTATAGAACTAAATTTTATCATGTAAATACAATGACGTTTCATTTGTATCATTTTTGAAGATAAAACTAAACTGACAGTTTGATAATACATAGAAAAAAAGTAAAAAATAATATTAATCATTAAATATGTTAAAAGAAATTGCAAAAATTTGCACATCTCACCAAAATGATTATATTAATTACTAAAAACTCTAAAAAAAAACAAATATAAAAAATAGGAAAAAAATTAATGAAATCAATAATGTGGATGATTGAATGAATTAAACATTTAATTGTAACTAAACGTTTAACCTAACTTAAATTTTATTCTTATTTCAATTCCATTTAAATATATTTATTAAATTTGAATGCAGAATTAAACAATTTCATTGATTGAAAAATATATGCTAATAATTTTTTCTGTGTAACAATAAAATTGTTATTTGTTTGAAAATAATAAAAATGGAAGAGAAATTTTAAATCTGGGCCGACTACAAGTTTGAAATGGGCTTGTGTTTTGAAAGGATATAAGGTAAATTTATAAGGTCCTATTTTTAAATAACTAAAAGTATGTACGTAAGATACCGATTTTAAGCTTTAATTTAAAAGTTCCAATTTACCTTTTTTTCCTTATCATGCTCATATGTAAGCTTAATATTACAAAAAGAAAAAACAATCTCCCAGACATCTACCTTTTCTTACCTCTCAAGGATACATAAAAAAATTAACATTACAAAATCAAACTTTAATGCAAACAAAAACACAAGGATTACTTTTTGGTATTAGCTACATATTATAAAATGGCAACTATTTGTCGGTTATATCAGTATCCTTCCTCTAGAACACTCAAATTTTAAAGCATGAGTTGAGTTTTACGTTGTTTTTATTATTTACATACGTTGTAAAATGCCAAAAATCCTTAACAAAAATTCATTGTTTTTAAGGGAATCTTTTTGTATTTATTTTTTTATTAGTAAAATAAATTTCCTCTCTTTTTGCTTTTGTTTTTGTTCTTTTTTTTACGGAGGAAGGTAACTATATAAAAATGTATTGTTGTTTGATGGTTGTGAAAATACAGGTGCGTATAAATATACATAGAGTCAATGTCAGTCATTATGACAAAGTGTATAGTATGTATGTATGTATGTGAGGAAAAGTGTATTTGCTTTTACATACGTATATGATTTTATGACTATAATGGCATATGGTATATAAAAACAGGCACAGTGTTTAAAAAGGCTATTGACATTAAAAGGGCATTACAAATGTATGAACAAAATTTATTTTATTTTTAAATTTCTATTTTTCCAAATTTAATAAATATATTTTTATAAATTTTGATATACCATTATGATGATAACAAATACAAATATTGAATTGTAACAAATAATTTTTAAAAAAATAATATCAAAAATATGAAACCTATATATATATATATAATATATAATATATATATATATATATATAATAATATATATATATATATATAATATTATAATATATAGATATATATATTAGATATATATATAAATATAATATATATATATATATATGTATATATATATATATATATATATATATATATTAATATATATATATATATATATATATATATAATAGTATTATATATATATATATATATATATAATATATATATATATATATATATAATAATATATATATATATATATATAACATATATATATATATATATATATATTATATATATATATATATATATATATATATATAGTTTTTTAATTAATTTCAAAATTTAATAAAAACATTTAAACGGTATCCAGATGAAGAATGTAATTGAAAAAAAGTTTAAAAAGACAAATATTAACATAAGTATAATGGACTTGAAGATAAGTTTATAAAGGAGCATAATCAAAACCATATATTGCAATTAATTTATGACCTATAGTTGATTATTGCTGTTTTTGTAATTAAAAAAAAAAAAAAAACATTTGAAAATTTTTTTTATATATATATACAAAATTATATTTTCTATAAAGGAATTATAAACAAACTTATTTCGAATAACTTCTAATTTCTGTTGATGTTATTTATTTATATGTTGTATTTATTAATATTGTTAAAGTTTTAAGATAATTTATTTTAGTTTCTTATATTTTGACCAATATATTAGAAAGTTTCTTAACAAAAATCTCAGCAAATCTGGGCATTAGCTAATTCCAAACTACTGTTTGCATGTATGTGTTTCTATGAATAAATCGATATGAATGTATGTGTTTTAACAGCAACCAAACTACAATAAAATTTATATAGAGTACAAAATGTGTGTATATTTTCATTTACTTTATATACAAACACATGTAGAAATATTAGGTATTGGTTAAATTTTATGGCGGCACAAAAACACGTTCCTGCAACATAAATTTCCACAATGTTTTGACCTCGAGCGTTAAACAATGGTTGAGATTGCTAAAAAAACAACAACGTAGTAGTAGTAGTTGTAACAGCAATAACAGCACTACCAATAGCAAATACTAAAACAATATTATGACTACAGCAAAAATAGCTTGATAACCTAAAGAAAACAGCAACCAAAAAACAATATAGGTGAGAAGGCATAGACATACTTTTACTTTATATTCCTTACACTTTCTACATCTACATATTAAGTTTTCTTGGACTTTTGTATAGCAGTGATATTTTTGCCTCAAAACTAAAATGGCATGTTGATTTTTTTTTTTTTGCTTAATTTTGTACCTAAAACAGTTGGAGAGCATTTGGTTAAGACAAACAAATTGGGTATGAAGATATTCTTGAAGAGGGCTACTGATATTCATTGTATTTTGTAGTTATAGCTAATATGGACTAAAGTAAATGATATATTCACGTGTGTATGTCTATATATTTGTTTAGGTAGCTAGAAAAGAAGGTCCATTATATTTACTTTATGTTTAGCATATGTATTTGCTTTACTTGAATGGATGTGTTTGTGTAGATGTGATTTTGGTTATGTTGATTTTCACTAATAGCACAAAATATATATATGCAATAAACAACGCCCAATGAACAAAATAACACAAGGCTTTTGCCTCTTTTTCCTTATGCTGTTTTTACTTAACTAAATAGTATTTATACATATGTATGTGTATACAAATTGTGTAAGTATTTTTAAAGATATTTTAAGTATAGAAATAAATGTTGAATATGTAAGGGTATTTATATATGGAAAATTTTTTTATGCCCTCCATTCTTATTAATAGCAAATTATTTTTAAGTTTTTTTTTAAGTTCACTTTTTTACTTTCAAAGCAAAGACAAGATAAAATTGCAATTCAGGAATCTATGAATATTAATACTTGAATTACGTTAAAAAGTTTTCGGAAGGATTAATTTTAAACATGTTAGAAATTTTAAATATTTCACAAAACTTGTATGTTTGCATATAATTCTGCAGCGATAAATGCTTTAGCAATACTTTATCCAATTTTAATAATTTGCTATTTAATTTATATATTCAATACTGCATCCCTTTTATCAATACTCCTCTTATTATAGAGAATATTATTCAATATTTTTTATGTTTCAGTTAATCTCGTTTAGTTGTAGCATAACATAATTCTTTTTTAGTTTATTGGCCTTCTTGTTGTATTTTACTCAAGTTATTTACAATATTTTGTGTACAAGTGTTTTTATGGTTATTTAAAAAATATGTTTTCCTCATTTTGCAGAGGATAAGAGCAAATAATATATATACTACACCAAAATAATTGTTCTAATCACTTGCATTATTGGAAACTTCCATCATTTCATGTCATCCGTTTTATAGATATTAAGAATATTGAAACTAAAAATCTTTGGTACCAAAAATGGAGCAGTCCTCCTACTTTATCGCCCACCTACCAAATAAGTGGAAATGTCAACGAAATTCTGTAAAAATTCTTCAAGGTCCAATGTAAACACAAAACGGGCTTGGTCCGACTGCCTCCCATATAAAGTAACGCAAAGATTCATCCGACCCGAATATGTCATTCGCTTTTTTTTTCAACCAAGAATAAAATTAATGAAAATTTTAACTTACAATTAAAATTGGATTTTTATTTGAAAATTTTATTTTAAGTCGAATAACACATTTAAACGAGTTTTTTGTTTTATATTGCTTTTATTCCACATTAACAATCTTTCAATGCATTGAGTTATCTGAAATGTCATTATTGACTTTCTGACATCGACATTTTCATCTTTTACTTTCTGTACAAAAAGTGGATGTTTAAGTTTAATTTCTTAAATTCATTGATTCACTGATCTTGTCAATAAATAATAATAATAATAATAATAATAATAATAATAATAATAATAATAATAGTAATAAAAATTTAAGATTTTTTTAAAGAGATTTACTACATGTTCTTATTTTTTCCTAGAAGAAATCTGACATTTAATTTCTCTCGACATTTTCTTGGAATAATTGAAATGTTATAGCATAAATCAGCGAAAGTGAATTTCTTAAAGGAACTACAATAACATTTATCTTTTCTGCTGTCATAATTTCTTATAGATTTTTTTTAATATAATATGTTATCTTTATTAAAGATAGAAACAAAAAAATTCCTCTTAAATACCTTTAGTAGATTTTCTTTTCTCTACCAAAATAAAACTAACATAATAATTCTAGTTGTATATTTGAAGCACATAAAACAATTCCATGTAATATTTCATTTAAGCCTAACAATTAACAGAAATATTCTCAAAATGAAAAGTAATTCTAAAAACAAAATAACAATAAAATACCCTATCAAAACCAAGTGTCACAGTTGAATAAAAAACTGAAGAAAACACACTCAGGTTGTCATTAAGCGTCATAGAAACATAAATGTAATTCAAAGATCTTAAATGACTTATAGAATATAAAAATAATAACAAATGCCAAAATAAAATGGGAGGGACAACAATTTTGAAACATTAAATATTTTATATCTTTTGAAATCACTTTAACAACAAACAATTACATATATATAGGCATATATATACACACACACACACACACTGAATAACCACAAACAGATACACTCACTCTCACTTACAAAGTCTTTTTAAAAGGAAACGGAAAAATATTAAACTCCATTACTGTTGCCAAATAAATATGTAAGTATATAAAATGAAAAGAAAAGTAATAACAACTACAACAACCGAAAAGTATTGTAGCAATTATGTATTTCTGTGCAAAAAAAAAAAAATGAAAAAGAGAAAAAAGTCTACTGAAATAATATAAAATCTTTACTCTTTTATTTGTTGTTAAATGTGATGAAAGGGAATGAAAATCAAGTAAAATACTTAAATAAATAAATGCCTCTTTAAGGTACTTGAGAAATTTATTTTCATTTGTATGAGTACGTCTGTATATGTGTTTACAGTCGATTGCATAATTTTTACTTTAAGTGGATTACAATTAGTTAACTGATAAGACGTACGTACATATACATACATAAATATTTTGTGTTAAGGGGGAATAGCAGCTTAAATGTTTTCTTTTTATATCGGATGCTGTTTTTTGAAGAAGGGGAACTCGGTATCAAAGAGAAAAATTGTTTTCTTTTTTTTTTTTGCTAAATACTCTTCAAAAGGATTATTACCTTAAAGCATAAGATGCTTTGATTTCAGTTTAGCACTTTAATAAGGAAAATTGGTTAAAATTTAAGATTTATTTTTAAATGGAGTTAAAAGTAAATTTAGAATTTATAAGTTAAATTTTATTTAAACGGAATAAAACCAAATATTTCATTATCACATTGAAAAATATGATAAATTAAATGATTTATTACAAATAAAAATTCTTACTTTTTAAATTGTATTGATTATTCTATTTATCGCTGAAATGTATTACAATTTATCGGCTTTAAATTATTTTTCTTATTACATCGACATAAATAAAATCAAGTAATGATTTTAATAATTAAATATATAATTTTTTCATAAACTAAATTTTAGTTAATAAACAATACCCAATATATAAATTATTTTGAGTTATTATATCATTATATAATGATCGTATGTTTTACTGAAAGACTAATCTATGACAGATAATTGAAGCCATGAAAACCAATTTCATTACTCAAAAATTAAACAAAGATTCGATCAAATATTGTCAATAAAAATAAAAATGAAAATAAAATGCATAAAATTAATTATAGATAAACGTAAAATAATTATAGGCCTGTAATAAAAATTTCTCCCTAAACAGAGTTTTATTAAAAAAAGTAAATATTTTTAAAAAGTTAACTTTTAATATAAAGCCATAAACCTTTATTATGGTACTTTATAGAATATTAAAAATAAATAAATTGTGTTAATAACAATTTTACTCTTCAACAAGACAAAACGCATTTAAAATAAAATATTTGAATTATAAGTCATTGACCAATACATTAATATTCAAGAAAAATATGCTGCCACTTTTTGCTTTATAGTTTATGTACCTTTTGTTTTAATATTTAAACCGCCCACGTGATTCTTTTAACTTTTATCCTTTAAACGACACAAAACAAATTTCAACCATAATAATTTTCTTCCTACAAAATACCTAAATAATAATAAAATTTTTCTTTGATATTTTATTTTTGTTTCTAACATTTTTTTGATTTAATTTTCATTTTTGGCATAAATAATAAAAACGTATTTTTATGCTTAAGAAAATTGTCCTCTAGTTACTAGTAATAATTGTTGTAGAAAATAAAACTGAAGGGAGATAAAATTTCTTTTTGAGGGATTTAAAATTCTAGGAATTATAATAAATTCAATTGTAATTGTAGATTTTGTTTTGCGTTTTCTTGTTGTGTGTTATTAGTTTTACGTTTTTGTATTTTGCTACTTACATAACTTACCATATGGTCCCAATTGAGCTGCCACACGCACACGTTCTATAACCACTGGTGGATCACTGCGTCCCTTTGCATTGACAGCATAGACTACAAATTGATATTCTCGTCCTGGCTCCAAATTGTTTAAACGAAATTGTGGATTTGGTTCTTGTATGCGAAATATTGGTGCTGAGGTAGCCTGAATAAGAGAACAACAAAGAGAATAAAGAAAATGTTATAAACAAAAATTATTAAAAAATTATACAAATGTTAAGATTAAGATTTATCTTAACACACCATTTCCCATATACAATAAAAATATTAAATATTACTTCAAAACATTATACTAAATTTAGTTTCAAGAATACATGAAAGAAAGTTGGTTTAGTTTCAAAATAAGTCTTATGTGCCTCAACTTTAACTTTAATGTTTCCTAAATGTTTTCTTTTGAATTTTATTATGGAAACAATGTAATCTATTACTGATTATATTAAGACGCGTGAGTGTAAGGTTGGTGTCCTTCAAACTTAATCAGCTTTAAGGTATCAAAGAACCAAGACCAAAAAAACATTATATAAAAAAAGAAATAACAAAAAAGAAACAGCATCAAAAAGACTTTATTAGATTGATAAAATCCAGTCAAGCCGAAAAAACAAACCAAGTTTTATCCCAAAAAGTTATAATTCCCTAGAAAAAAAAAAACTTTAAATGTGTTGCTACAAAACATATGAAAAAATATAAGAAAAAATATAAATATAAATTTAAACCTAACTTTTTCGAGTTAGACAAAAAATAGATGAATCAAACAACCATGATGATTACTTTTATTATGATAGACGCCTGAATTCCCCAAATTAACAAAGGAAAGAGACGTAACTAAATTTCAAAAGACACAAAAAATTATATCCACTTCTAGATGATATATACGTTGTTAGTTTTAAATTCAAAGGAATCTTTTAAATGCTGCATAATAAAAGTTTTTCTGACTCTTTTTTATTTTTTATTTTTTTTATTTTTGGTTTCTTAGTTAGATTTTAATTTTATTCTCTTGAAATAATTATTCATGCTTGAAAATTTTATTAAAAAACTTTGTTTTTTGTTAAATATTTTTTCTTTGGTTTGTTGTTGTTGTTTTTATGTTATATAATTCTCACTATTTGTGTTTGTTTTATAGAGTTCCCTTCTAAGGGATTTATAATGTTTAGATTTATTTTTCTTCTGGCATTTCAAAAGGTAAGTATAGACAATAAGCTTAATGTAATCAAGCTGTCATTGTGAGAATCATCATCATCATTTATATAAATAAGTGAGTTAAGAGAAAGTTTAAATTTTAATTCTCATATGAATTTATTATTCTTTTTATTTATTTATTTTTCATTATTATTTTTTTTTTTTGTGGAAAGATTTGAAAGAACAGCAAATATTATAAACTTTATTAGCAAATCATTACTATTTTTTCTTCAAAACCATAGGAAAATTCCAGGAAACATCATTAAACCTTTCAGTGAGGTTTAATTGCATGATTAATCCAACTTATTTAATTAAAATTAAAATATTCAATGGAAATAATTAATTTGAAAACATATATCGAAAACTAATTTTGATAAATAAAATTATTTTTTTGAAAAGAAATCTGCGAGGAATTAATTTATAAAAATCATTTTGTCGAAAATTTTCTTTAAAATAATTGATTGGAAATATATCCTAAAGAAAATGTACCTCGATAATAATAAGAAATATATCGAAATTTATTTTTCAAAGATACATTTATCGATAAAAATTTATAAAAATTTTACTACAAAAAAAGAAAAAAAAAATTATCAAAAATTTTCGATAGGAATTTATCAAAACTTTTTATAAAAAATATCATCAAAAATTTTCGATAAAAATTTATCTTAAATTTCTTTTAAAAATATTAATATTATTAATATTAATTTATCTAAATTTCTTTTAAAAAATAAATTTTCTTTAAAAATAAACCAAAAAAAAAAGTTATCGCAAATTTTCCCTTAAAAAAACTACTTCATGGAAAATTTCCTTAACGAAAAAATGAGTGAGCTCCTATAAAAAATATTTTTAAATTAAATTCGTCGAAAGAGTTCAAAATAAAATGTAAATGTAAATTGTCTGATTAAACGAAAGTAATCGTAAATTTTCTTTGAAGAAAAATCACATGTTTTCTCCCAAAACAAAATTTATTGCATATTTTCTCTGGAAACAAAATTAGTTGGAAAAACTATATTTATTTTAAAATTTCTCTTAAACTTATCTCTTTCTATCGGAAAATTTTCTACAAAACTAATTTCTTCACAAATTTTTGTCAAAATATTCTCTTTAATAAAGTTTGTCCAAAAATGTTTTTCTCTTAACAAAATCTATCAGAATTCTTCGTTCTTAAAATAACTAACGTGAGTTAATTATTACAAATATTCTATCTAAAGGTTTTTTTTCTCGAAAATTCCCTCTCAAATTTTTCACAAAATTAAGTCAGAAAATAAAATTTATTTAAAAAATTTTCAATAGAAATAATATTTAAAGTTTTTGTTATTATATGCACAAAAAAATGTTAATTAAAAGCATTTTAAAACTTGTATATTTATTTATACTTATTTTGCTTTCATATCCACTGTTCCATAAAGATATGTTTTTTTTTTTTTTTTTTTTTTTNNCATAAAGATATGTTTTTTTTTTTTTTTTTATTTAACTCTTTAGAATTAGTTTTCAAAGAACCAGAATTTGCTTATATTAACTTAACATCATTAAATGATGTTGAAAATTTAAATCTTTTCTTCATTTAATATTTGATACAAAGGTCTCAATTTCAAATAAAAAAAACTTTGAATTTTAAATAAAATAACAAACATTTCTTGAACAGCTGCTAGGAATCTATTGTTCAACAAAATGTAACTAATAGTTTTTGGTTACACACAAATAATTTAAAATTTTGGGCTACAAATAATTTATAGAAGGCTACTTTTTCAACTTAATGAAGTTTTTCTTTGAATCTTTTTTCTTACCGCTTTATAAATCTCATAAGACAACTCATTGAAAAGGGATAATATCAATAACATATGATAGTTATTTTCTCATTTCATACACATAATAGACAAATATGTGCACAATATATATTTTTTCATCCAACGGAAGTAAATTTATCTACATAATTTAACTTGGCAAATGTTAAAAATGTTACCAAAGAAAAGATTCAACATTTTCGATGGAGCGTAAAAAATGTTAGTTAATTTACCCAAATATTTTATATTAAATGATTTTCAGATTCATGCAAAATTTTACAATTTTAACCCAACTAATAACATGAAAAAGGACAAATACGTACTCTTTCCCATAGGAAGTGAGTGTTTCAATTGCTTACAAAATTATCCTTAAGGGTTCTATTTTGTTTAACAAAAACATATTTGTTATAATAGCATCTCGAAAAAAACGAAAATTTAAACAATTCAGATGAGTGAACATCATCAAGTTTTACATCTGTTATTAATTTGACCATATTTTTTTACTCATTTTGTTCTCATGTTGTGTTTTTTTGTAAAATTTTAAATACAAAAAAATTTATAAAGATATTCTGTTGGAGAAGCCTATAAATATTAAAGGATTCTCGGTTGTATGTGTTCATTTTATTTTTTGTATTCTTGTTGTTGGTTAGTGTGAGTATATTTTAACCATTGCCTTTGGCAACTTTTGAAGTTCCTGTGTCTCTCTCACTTTTTTGTTTCTCTCTATTTATTGCTTTTTTAGAATTATTCAAATAGAAAAACTTTTGAAAACTTAAATATTTACATATAGATATAAGCAAAGCTTGTTTGTTTGCGACTGACTAAAAAAAAAGTATCTGTTGTTGATATGTTTGTTTATGCAGTAGTTACTAATAACAAAACACTTAAATAAAAAAATAAAAAAACATTTTAGATATGGGAAAAAAAAGAGCTATAAAGTATTTTTTATGATTTTTAACATACAATAAACACAGAAAATTCTTAAAAAATGCCAGGATACGCACATTTTTGCATAGGAGGGGAAAAACATTTTGTTTAAATACTTAAATTGGGTTTTTATGAATATTTTATACAGCTAAACAATATATTTTATGTAAATATTTGATGTTAGTATTTATCTTTTCCAAAGAATTTTTTCTAACAAATTAATCTGTTTAAGTTTGTTTTCTAAGAATTAGGAAGTATAAACAAATGTAAAATTTTAGGAAATAATTTTAATATAAAATATTAAAATAGTAGATTAGAAATATTAATTTAAATTGTAGGTAATATTAAAAAAAATACATGTATGACTAATATTTACATCACTTGAATTTATTATTAAAATTACTAATAGTTATTAAGAAAAATATTTTCATTAGTGGTCACCAAAATAAAAATTGTTAGAAATTGCACCGCTTAGATAATAACTGTAAAAAATAACAGGATACTTTAAGTATAATTTTCCTAATACCTTGTGATCTTTCTATGACGATTCTACACATAACACTTCGGCCGTATTATCAGTTATGCAGATAAATATGTATTAAGAATTGCTTACGATTACATCACCACCGAGTGAGACAGACCTATGGAAAGGCATTAGTGATACAACCCCATGCAAGCAATTGGATGATAGTTGTATCCATTATCAGAAAAATTACGCCTTTTAGTATTCTCAATATAAATATAAAACAAATAAAAAATTTAAAAAATGTTCTTGACCAAAAATAAATTTAAATTATTTTTTAAAAAATAAAATGGAGCTAAATTTACCGTCCGAATTGATAACCAAAAAATACCCTAAATGGTGTCACCTAAAAAGCTTTAAAAGTGTGGCACACTTCCTCCCGAACGGTTACACTTCTTGGACTAGAAAATTATACATATTTTTTTACTTTTTAGTAATAATTTGGATAACATATTTTGTTAGAATTTGGCCAAAAAACGTGTCCAAATACGTCACAAAAAATGACTTTAATTTGCCACCCAATTAAAGCACTTAATAGTATAATAAAAACGTATAATAACTGCTGCACACTGCTCCTCTTGAACGGTGACACTTCTTGGATAAGAAAATGTTATCATATTCTGATATATCCAACAACTTTTTAGTTGAAATTTGGATAGAAATGTAGGCAGGGTACTTACATTGTACTATATATATATATATATATA
>MINK01174463.1:8206-18375 GCA_001735545.1 Phormia regina
TTTTAAACCAATTAGAAATATTTTCAATAAACAAATGATGTAAAAAAATTCAGATAAATATGCTTTATTTAAAAACGTTTGAGTACTGGAAACTAGGGGATTATATATGTGATAAAATGGGAATATATATATGATAAAATGGGATTGAATATGATGAAATGATAAAATTGATACATATATATGGTAAAATGGGAACATTAAATGATACAATTTGTTTATGCATATGATATGAATATGTTTAAACCGAATCATTATATGATGAAAAAATTATTGAATGGAATCTGAATAATGATTACATACAAATATACTTATTGTTACCAGGAAATATATATTGCAATCATAGAATGTTGCTCTTAGTTTATGGTCACTTGAACCATATTTTTTCTCTGCGTGTAGTTGAAACTTTTTAAGCACATCTTTAAAAAACAATCAAAACTAGTTAAACAAATTTAAATGGGGTGTACAAATATGGCATAAATCAAGATAACCGGGAGTATTTATTTTAAAATAATTTTTATACTGATTCAAGAGAAATTTTACTTGAGATTATAGTGATGTAATTTTTTTCGATCTTTCGCATTTTACGAGATATAGCCTTTTGAAGTTTTAATTTATTTATCTTAATTGTATGCCATTTAAAAATATTTAAAAATACCTTTTTAATAATACATAACACGATTATATTAACCACCTAAAATTTTGTATAATTTTTTTTCTTTCATATTCAAAAAAGCTTTTTTATCGAGGTCGGAGTTTGACATACCCAGAAAGTCCTTAAGTCCAGCCGAAGGCCAGTAACAGAGAATAATTATTACCAATTAATTTATTTAATTAATGTTAATATAAATTTAACCTTAAACTTTTTGATACATTAAAAATCATTCTATTATGTATTTAAAAAAGTACACCCAAAATTTCTATTCAAATATCACTATTTAGTATAGGTTTTCTAAAATAAAATGGTATTTTTAAAACCGTTTTTTTTTTTTTTTTTTTTTTTTGTTTAAAAACGAACATTTGAAAAAACCGACAGCACATTGACTTAAAAAATACGGCTTAATACTCCTTTGAAAAACCGTGTCGATCACCCTAGTATATACAGAGACTTCAGAAACTGTAAAACCGGTTCTCAAAATCGAGTTTTTAAACATATCTCTGCAAAGTATGAACTGATCTTGCTGAATTTTAATAGTAAAATTCTTAATGGCTTTCCGATACACATTATCGATGGGCTTCACAAGCCACATTTCAACCGACATACAGACGGATGTACATGGACCTATCGTCATCATTTCTTACAAGGCTCTAACGGAAATTGTTCAAATTACAAACAGAATGACAAATTTTTATACACTCTTTACACCTGTGGTAAAGGCTAATAAAAAAGAGTATTGAAAAATTCTTAATTTTTTATTTAAAAAAGAATATATTCCAAAAATAGTAATAATATATTTTCTTTAAATACCATAGAATCAAAATATTTATCCACATTCTTGTGCACTTAAATAATTTGTGTATAAATATTTTCTATTTTGTTTTAGTTCTTAAATTAAAAATTTATAATGTCTAATGTCAGTGATTAGTGAAAGTTAATGAATGTTTTGCAAACTGTTTGTACTGATAACATAAAAAAACTCTTAACGAACTTAAGGCAAATATTGATTAAAAAGTTTTTAAGTCACTAAAGACTTAAACTCAGTACTAATGACTAATGGATTTTTAAATTATAGTTAATTCTGCACGCGTAAATTAAAAATAAAAAAAAATAATCTTGTTTGAAATTCTAATAAGATTTTAAATAAGCAATTATTACAAAATTTATATTTAATGAGAAAAAAGTTATCGTTTAATAGAAATTAAATATTTGGCAAATTCTGACTGGTATTTAATGTTTTGAACTTTTAAATAAATTAAAAGTTAGTTAAATAATAGCTATATGGATGCAGAATTTTTTTCTTCAAAACATCTGTTACTTTTTCTGTTTTTTGGGGGGTGGTTCTTTCAATAAGATTTTCCAGAAAATTTCTTTTACAACAAAGTTAAATCTCCAAGATGAGTTAAAGAAATATGAAAACAGTGTATAATAAAGAAGACTGAACAAATATTTTCTTTAAGAAAAATTTCCATTCATACAAACACATTCTAAGTTTGTTGTTTGTTTGCTTGCATTTATTTGTATTAGTTAGAGCATACTTTGAGGCGTTTGTTTAGAGAAAGAGTGCGTTTAAAGGAGTGTTTGTTTTTAACCAGCAGTTTTGATAAAGGCGGGCGGTTATATTTTTGATGGTACTTTTTGTTACTTTATTCTTAAATTAATATTAATTTGGCTCTTTGTATAGCAAAAGGCGATGAATTGTTTACTTAATAGTCCTTATGAAATGTAGATTGACTTAATTTTGTAATATTGTAAAGTGAAATAAAATCATTAGTTTTATGATAGTTACTTTAGAACTGTAGGGTATGTTTAAATTTAGTAGTTAAGCTCGTTTAGTATGCATGTATGCTTAAGGAAAAAACTTAAAGGATCAAAACATAGTACTTTCAAATAGCTACAACATAAAAAGGACTTAAACAAATAAAAGGATACAGACATACACACCTACAACCACACAAACAAAAATATATAAATATAAATATAACAAACGAGTATAGTCGAATTAGTGCAATAAATTTGGTTTATTGCACTAATTCGGCGATATCATATTCGGCAGTTTCAAATCTTTTATACTATTCACCATGTTACGCCTTAAAAATGCTTTCATATTTTAAAACTTACAAATCTGTAAACAAAAAATAAAAAAATGATAAATAACAAATCAAAGTAAGCGTTATTTTATTAAAATAAATCCAAAAGAACTTTGCATTTAAACTTAAGTATATCTCCGCCGTTTATGAACCGATCTTGCTAAATTTCAATAAAAAAATACAATTTCTTACAAATGATTTGCATTACCGCTGAATAATAAACTTACACACTTATATAGTATAGTATACGCAACTCTCACATTTCTTACTGAAGAACTTTGAATGCAGTGACCAATTTAGTAAAAATGTGTGTACTGTACCAGTACTTTTTTCGAGCTGTATATGGTTTTCTAAAACTTTGTCGATGCTTCGGTTAGCAAACAGACAGCCATCAACAATATTGGACATCCAAAAAGAAGACGTGACAGCTTATATACTCGATCCAATTTGGAAGCCCTCGAATCCCACGCTAATATCAATCTCGTGATCGTCCGGAATGGTAGGAACAAATTTAGTCTCTTGGCCGACCTTGAAATAAACAGTAATGAAGGCAATGTTCATACCACCAAGCACAATAGTTCTGTACACAACTCATGGGACTCAGCGTAAATACCACACAAATTAGTGAAAATTCTGCTCTCCAATATTTTTGTACAACGTAAATGTACAACATCTGGTAAAAAAAAAAATTGGAAGCCAAATAACCCAAATATATGCCACTACTCGTACTGAAATGATCGCACTACTCATGGAGAAGATAATAAATTCCTATTCATTTATGAAGTTTGTGTTCCGAAACCGATATTGAAGAAATAAAACTGCATCTGGATGAAAATGTACCTAATGTAATTTCAATACTAAGTGAAAAAATAAAAATAACATAGACACGGCCTTTTTCTTGTAACCTTATAGCCTGGCAAGAAACTGTGTGATATGGAACAAGTGAAATTCTTACTTAGTCAAGACATAATATGGCAAAACCCCAAAAAGATGAAAACAAATTAAGATTTTCTTTGCAGAGTGATAATGTCTGTCCGTCCGTCTGTACAATATAGTAGTATGGGTCGAAAATGATACTTAAAGAGGCTTAAAAATTAGAACTAATTCAGGAATAGATGATATCAATATTCCATTTATCTATTTATTAGTAAGTAATTAAGTATATTTTTAGAATTATAAATATTTTTTACCAGAATGGTAGTGTCTGTCCGTCCGTCTATAATAGAATAATTAGAATTAAATGAATAAAAAAAATCTTAATTCAGGGTAAAGAGGTTTAAAAATTTAGTAAAAATGCTTTTTTAATTTTTTTTTTGCAAAATGATTATGTCTGTCCGTTCGTCCATCCGTCTACCCAACAATTGTTCGAAAATTAAGAATATTTCAGGGTAAAGAGGGATAAAATGGCATTAATTCAAGGAAAGATGATATCAATATTTTAATAACTATTTTTATAGTATTTTGTATCAGATCAAAATTGTGGAACTTACGAATGAAATGATAAATTTATATATACTCTTAACACTTGTGGTGAAGGGTGATATACTTCTTTGTTTCTGCTTTATTAAGCGTTTTTTTCGTTTTAGCGATTTTATACATTTTATACATTTTTTATATTTTGGATATTTTTGTCTTTAATTTGGCGTGTTTTTTAACTTTATTCGTCATGGATTTTTCTTATACATAACTTTTTGGTTTCGATTTGATATTTTCCATTTTGGCATTTTTTTATACTTGTGTGTTTTTTTTTTTTTTAATTTGATTCTTTCCCATTTAAGCGTTTTTTTTTTTTTTTCCAACGCATGTAACTATATAAGTTGTTTATCAATTTGGTGATTTTATTTTCTTTTAGTAAATTATGTTCCATTTAGTATCCTCATGATATTTAATAATACGATAAAAATTTATGAAAATGCAGACATATTTATAAGCATTAAATTCAGCCCCAGGAAATACAGACATATTCAAGGCATTTACAAGCGTGAGATTCACATCCAGAAAAGAAATGGGAAATAATAACTCAATTATAACCAAGGCGAACATGCTTTATTTTGTTATTATTATTATTATTATTATTATTATTATTATTATTATTATTATTATATTTTTTAATTAGGCCATTTTATTCGTTTTTTTCATTTTTTTATATTTCCTTTAGTCTAGTTTTTTATTTAAGCGTTTTTTTTTCAACCAGTGCAATTCTTGGCGGTTTTTTTCGGTTAGTTGAAGGTTTTTTCGTTGACGTTTTTCGATTTGATTTTTCTTCTGTTTTTTTTTTTTTTTTTTTTTTTTTTTTTTTTTGAGTTTACACGTTATTACAATGTTAATTTTTTTATATATTTTTTTATTTATTTCATAATTAATATTCTTAATTTCGGTTATTAATGTTCATAGTGTCCTTTTTATCGTTTTTATCCAATTATCGGGTTTTTGGGGTTTATTTTCGTAATTTTCAGACGATTTTTTAGCATTTGGCGAGAATATTTATTTTACTTTAAAATAAGTCGTAAAATGACCCTGATTTGAATTATCCGAAATAAAAAATAATAAACAATTAATTAATTTTGGCGAATGCTTTTGCTAAAAACAAAAACACTTTTTAATGAGAGAGAAGAATTCAAAAAAATTAGTAGCTAAGGTTGAAGATTATATGTTTGGCATAGATATTTTTTCCCATTTTTTCCTAATGGCCAGATAAAAGCGTTTTTAATGTGACAAACTTTTTTTAAGAAATAAATTTTTTTTCATTTTAACTCAGTCCTTAAATATTCAAAATACTTTTCTGCAATACACACACTGCACTAGACAACTTAAATAACTAAGTAAGAATAGAGAGCCTTTGTTGATTTTCCCTCATCTCTTAGTTACTTTAATTTGTTGTAAAGAATTTTGTAGTTGTTTGTTAGTAGTTGTTGTTATTTTTGCTGCCAAGAGATAAAGCTTTGGTAAGTTTTTTTTTTCTTTTTTGTAATTTACCAACACAACAGGCACAAACGCACACAAAGTGAAGATGCACTTGGTAAAGGGATCTTTAGTTGCAACAGCTATACGTACATATAAACATACATTTACAAATATACTGACATAAAAAAATTCTTTTAGCCTTGCAGTACTATAAGGGATAAAGACAAAAATATTAAGTAAAAAGAGAGAGAGAGAGGAAGAAAAATATGAAAATGCCATAGACATACAATTTACTATTCCAAGAAAATGCAATTAATTTAAAACATGAAACATAATCATGATTATGTTTATTATGACAAACAACTACAAAGGGGAAAAAAGTAGGTAAACGGTCGAATGCATTTAAATTGTGCTCTACATTATTTTTCATAGAACTGAATAAGATAATTGTTCTGGGCAATTAGATTTATTCCTTATAAAATGTCTAAGCTTTCACAAATATAATCTTTTGCTGGGAATAATACTATTTTTAATTTAAAGTATATTTTTTCTGGATTCTGGTTAGATTCTGAGTCGATCATATCTGTTTGTTGAAAGTAGGATAGGGCTCGAACGGCACAACTAAGAAAGATCAAATTTGACCTAAATATTTATCTTATATAAGGTTAGGTTAAATGAACGAAATCTGTTAATAAACAAGAACTTTATAAGCAAAATACTAAAAATACAGGGTGTCCGTTGTAGCTTAATTTCATGAATTTCTGCTACATCTCTCTGGGTCGATATAAACTTGGAAATTCTTTACTTCCCTCCTCCCATATGAGGTAAAAGGTCATACAAATTTTGTACAAATACTTATTGACAAATGTAAACACTAGGGTTGTCAATTAATCGACATTGAAATTGATCGAATAAAATTTGAATTTTCTTCGATTATTCGAACAAATAAAGAATAAAACTGTTCGAATAATTATCTATTTTTCAAATAAATTTTTGGTTTTATAAACATAAAACAAGATTAACTATCTGATTCACGAAATCTGAACGAAAATTTTGTTCGACTATATTTGTGTAAAAAACAACAATAAAATTTAAAAATTATTTGTTGTTTTAAATTAAACGAAACATACGTTCGCATTTAGAGAAACTGGCAGTAAAATTACAAATCATTAACATTGAACAAATAATTTTAAAATAATTATTTATGATGAATATAATTACGTTTGACTATGTTATTTTTTTTTTTTAAGATTTAATAAAATCCTTTCACATACTTAGTAAGAGTAGCATTTAGAGTTAATTTACTTAGCAATTTTGTTGCTTTTAGACTGATATCAGTGAACAAACAATCGTCACATATTTCAGAATTCTTCGTTATATTCACATCACTTGAATTACTTAAAAATTAAATGAATTAAATCATTTGCTGGTAATTTCCAGAATGAAAAACTTCCGTTTATCGTAACATAAATGCGTTTTTTTTTTTCAAATAATACTGTGACAAAAGTCCTTAAACGAAATCTATTAATTTTTGGTTTGCAACAACAAAATTTTTAATTGAAAGATTTGCACTTAATTTAACAAACATTTACACTTAATTTAACAAAAATCGTCAAAAATTTACCAAATAATTTTTATTCTTAATTAGTACTTTTTGTTTGTTCGAAAAGAATAAAAAAAATTTTCCTCAAATAGTCGAATAATTCTTGTTGGACTGACAACCCTAGTAAACATTAGTAAGTAAGCATATTGCTAAATTAAAAAAAAAAAATAAAATGATTTCTATATTTTTTATACTGCAAAAGTTTTGACCATTTAAGAAAATCAGTTTAAAAGCTTTATAGAATTACCACTGTTTTTAAAATAAAAAGAAACATGATTAGTACCGAATTTTATCAAAATCTAAATTTTTAAAATTTAAAATAATATTACTTCTATGATAAGTAAAAAATATTTTCCCAATAAAAAAGATGAGTTAAACATTTTTTTGTACTGTTTACATCATTTTTCCGCAAATATTTGCCAAGTCTGAACATTCCTTTAGATATACTTCCATTTTCTATCACATTTATAAAAATTTTTACGATGACAGTTAAAGAAACTTTAAGAAAATACAAACTTTTTATTTTCATGTTGATTTTAATATAATCAAATAGATAGAAAAATATCTTTCATACTTTAACATATTTTTTTTATTGTTTATATTTTTTTTCTTTTTCTAATTTACAAATATTTATTATACAAGATAAATTCCTTAAAAGAAAATATTTACAACTGTGTTTGAGATAACAAAAAAAAAAATGGACACATAATATCAGAAAATCTAACTAAAATATAAATATATTTATAAAAAAAATACAACAATTAAATATGTATTTCATTCAAATGAATAAAAGAATGTTGCAAACAAAATAAATAAGAATAATAAAGTTTTGAACATTAAAATTTATTGAAGGTGTGTTTTTGAAAATTCAACCTACAGTTGCTGTAGTAGGAGTGCGTGTTTGTGTGTGTGAGATTATTTTCTTTTGTATCTTAGGCTGAATGAGTGGCAGTTGTGTCAAAACTTTTGTTAGAAATTAAAACAGAAAAAATAGAAACTTTTATATATGTATTTCTTATGACAATAATTTACCATAATACAAGTGTTGTAGTAAAAGTTTGACAAATAAATGAAAAAAAAAAGAAAAAAAGGAAAATTAAACAGAAAAAACACGAAAGTAAAAGAAAGTTTTACTTTTCTATGTTGACACTTTAGAGTTTCCTTATAATGAAATGATTAATTATAGAAATAAATAAAATGCTAAATACTTGCTATGATATTAAGAAAATATTTAAGTTTAAAACAGAAATTTTGAATTTAGAGTACACAGAAAAAAATTATTACTATATATTTTATAAATAACACAGACGTTTAATTTCGCATTAAAATTAAAAAAAAATATATATAAGATTTTATTTTTCATTTAAATTTTGAATTCAATCATACACTTAATTAATTTAATGGAAATTTTTCTAATACTAATTTTATACAGTTTTTAGTAATTGATATAATCATTTTGGTGAGAGGTGCAAATTTAAACAAGTTTATAATTGAATATTTTTTTTTGTGTATAGAAATACTTGGTCTACGTTCACAATAGGGACATGCCGCAGTGACAAAACCATGGTTGTCACTGCGATTTGTCGCCTGATGTGAATCTGCACTTTGTTTAAAATTAAAATTTTAGTTGATTTGTATAAAAAGTGATTTATTTTTAATTTAAGCTAAAAGAAATATATCCATTTTTTTGACCACCAATTATTAATTTCTTTTTAGAATATAAGACCTAATGAGAAACAAAAGTGTTATTATTTATTACTTTCTTATTCTCTATTCTTATAATAAAAAAATACATATAAATCCGTTTATTTCCGCACCCTAATAGAAATTTAAAAAGTTTCATACAGTTAGGGACAAAACTATTTGTACACTCATATATTTCGTATACCTTCAATAGTTTAAAAAGAATTTAAAATTGTCGTATGCAGTATTATTTTTAATAAATTTTTATTTAATTAAGTTATAAAAAAAAATAATAATATCCAACACATTATTTAAAAAAAATACAAAATAATGAAAATTCATTGGGACAAAAGTATTTGTACATATAATATACACCTACTTATAATACTTATATTGGAAAAATTTAATATTTGCCCTTCTTGTCCTTTTGCCATCATCACGGCCGTTTAATTTCTCGTTCATCCAGGCTTCCTCCCAAAGCAATTGAAGTTCATCCCTTCTTTCGGACGTGTTTGTAGCGCACTTTACTTCAAAATATCCCAACATGCTCGATGGCGATTCCGAAAGATGTACTTGGGTTCATCAGTAAAAAAACCCTATTCCAAAAATCTTCGTCCTATCACATGATCATGTGGCAAAACCTCTAAACGCAAAAATGCTGTTTTTTACTAATCAGCGGTTTCTTGCGGGGAATTCTACTTGCCAATATCCCGCAGACATATAAGCATCCTCCCTACTGTTTTTGGATGAAAACAATGTTCCGGAGTATTTGCGATTTGTTCTCCAATTTTTGCACGAGTTACTCTTGATTCTTGCCACTCTTTATCACCAAGAATCGCTTCCCGTCTGGAAACTTTTTTTGGCCTTCCACGTCTTGCACATTTCAACCAATCCGCTGTTTTTATACTTGTTACAATGTATTTACTGTGGAACTGTTCAAATTACTAAATTATTTATATACCGGAGAGATTTTTCTTTATTATGTCATCAAGAAAAATTTTAATATCCAAACTCAACCTTTCGCTTATTATTCAAAACCGTTTAAAACCAACTTCTTATTTGTAAAATAAAACTCGATAACGATAGAAATATAACGTAAATTTAAAAAAAAAATCATCATACAAGAGTCAACGTACAAATAATTGTCACAAAGATACTGATTTACACAAATACTTTTCCAAAGATTTTTACAAATTGTACTTTTTTAACAAGTAATATTAAATATATTTTTATC
>MINK01174463.1:19250-29510 GCA_001735545.1 Phormia regina
AAATAATTCAATAAAATTGGACCTGAATTAAAACTACATATAATAATTTTTTATTCTTTATAAATTATTGAAGATATAAGAAATGTACAAATAGTTTTAACCCTAACTGTATATTCAAATAAAAATTATTTGTTTCAACATTAATTCTAAATGATTTCTTTTTTTTTTTCATCTCATTATTATTGCGCCACCAACTGACACATCATTACCAAATGAAACACAAACACCTAACCAACAAACACGCATACATACACTCTTCATAACAACTGACATATAATTCGCAACAATTGTTGTACGCCCACAAGGAAAAGGATTTTTATTTCATCTGAAACAATGTAATGAAACGGTGAAAGTTAATAAAAAATCACCCCAAAAAAATAAAAACTTCATATAAAAATAATAAAGACGCTTGCTGATTTAAAAAATTGATACTTCATTTAAATTTTATAACAACAATTACAACATAAAATATTTCAATTTAACAAGCAATTGAAAAGTTGTTGGTTATATTGTTGAAATGTTGATGCTGGCAGCAGCAACATTTACAATATTAAAAATAAATGTTAATAAATTTCTAATTAATATGATAATTATAATGAAATATGAATATTTTGGATTTTTTAGTAATATAATGTGGAAAAAAAGTTAAATAATAATAGCAACAATAATAATTGCAAATTCAAATCAATGACACACCAGGTGGCAACACTTCCCTATAAATAAAATACAAAAAAAAGTAATAACCACCACATTAAAAATAACAACAAACATGTTTTGAAATTATAAACCTAAAAAGTAAAAAAAATAAAAATAAAAACTAAGTAATAGACTTACCAACCGCTTGACAGACGGAAGGACAGACACTCAAATAAATGTTGAACATACAAGTTTAATCAGCCAGAAAAACTTAAAAAAAAAATCAAAATAACAAAATAAGGCAAATCTAACCGAAAATTCGTATCGCAGTTTCGTGCCAACAATAACAACAAAACAAAAATAAAACACGAACAAAAAAGTCATCAATCGCAATTAATAATATTTATACGTTTCTATATATGAATTTAAGTTTTTCTTCTGCTGCTGCGTATACAGCAGTGAATTGATGATCAGCTCAATATGAGTTTATACAGTAAACCACAATACCCTACAATAGAAAAACGATAATCAACCCTAAAAAAAAACTTATTACTGCCCAACTTATATCATAAACCCAAGGGACCATCATAAAATTTCACCTTATATGGGCATTTTCCAACTCTCTATGATGGATGTGGCGTACAAGTTACCTAAACGAATAGAATAGGGTCATAGTGTCACTTTATCATTGAAAATAATTCTGTTACTTTTAAACCGTTAGAGATATCTAAATAAATTTTGGTTTAAGAGATATTTGGATCGAAAAAAATGTTATTCTTATTTTTTTTAGTTTTTTCTGAACTTGGTGACCTTAAATTAGACCCTAAAATTTTTTTTAAATAATCACTAGAACTTCTACAAAATTTTACAGTGGAAACTTAATTTCATTTATCTTCAAATATAATAAGTCTGGTCATAGTCAACAAATGTTTTAACGTGTTTTCTTCTGACAAAGGTATTTTAATGAATCTTTTGCAAAATATATATAAACTTATTTTAAAATCAAGACATTCAAAAAAATCCCATTGTCTTGTATCAAAATAGCTGAGTTTTTTATCAGGGAGCAGATATAAGATTGTATACGATTGACATCGTTCTTAAGTGTTGAAACTCTATTTCAGAATGACATTTGTATGGGGTCTGAGTGAAATAATGGACCAATCACAACCAATTTCAATAGGCTTCGTCCTTGAAATATAAAAGTTCACGTAACAAATTGATTTATTCTTAATTGAATTATTTTTCGAACTGTACTTTGTGCACAAGCCAGCCAACCAAACGGACGGACATCTTTAGATCGATTTAAAAAGTGATTCTGAGTTCATTAGTATATTTTAAGGTGGGTATTGGATAACTCTTTCTATTCTTTACAAACATCAACACAAACGCATAATACCGCAACCACCTATGTTGGTTAGAGTATAATATTATGCTAACTACACGTTCCTGGTAGTACAAACTACACGTTCCTATACCAGGACGGATCAAGCTCAAGTTTTTTGGGGGTGTAAAATAAAATGATTTTTTAACTATTTTCTTAAATTATGTAATTAAGTACAGATTATATTTTGTTGAGGAGAATTTTCCTTTTTAGATCCACGTCTGGTCAATACTCACATAGAAATATTGTAAAATAGTAAATTTTGTGAAAGTTGACTTTAGTCATATTTAGAATGAATTGTATATAGTTATTATACATCATTGAATAAGTATGTCATTATATTCCAATAATATTTAAAAGTTTTTGAGAAGTAAATAGAGTTTATCTTTAAAAAAAACTATTACATTTTAGTTTTTATATTCTTTAAATATCTTCATAACATCGTTAATTATATTGTTGGCCTTAAGGACAAATTCACACAAATTTTTTTCTGACTATTACATAATTAATAAGCGATTACAAATCATCTGACAAAACCTATATACCCTTCATCTTCAGTACTGGTCAGTAAAACACAAATAAGAAGCTAATAAATAAAAAATGGCATTAATTTTACTTTCATTCGGATAAAGAAGTTGAATTCGAATGAAAATGAAAATACTCTCCTTTGAAGAAAAAATACGATATGGACACAAAAAAATTAAGAAAAAAAAATAAAAAATAAAAAACAACAACAACATACACATATAAATATACTTAAATATATGTACTTACAAATAAACATTATTATGCCATAATCATAAAAAATACCAAAAGTAAGATAAAAATTTGCATCTGGTTGTGATGCTGGCTAAATGGCTTTCGGTTTGCTTCATATTTGCTTTCTTACTTGCTGGAGAGATGTGAATGAAATGACGTCAACACTATCGATCCCAGAAAGAAAGAAATAAATAAATAAATGATCGTAACATAAAAATAAAACAAGGATCGCATATTTCTTTTATTGGCATAAATAAAGATGAAGTGGATGAAAACCAAAAAAAAAATGAAGAAAATAAGCGGGTCAAACATGTATAACCTTTTTAGAGCGAAAGACCCATTTAAATGATAAACATTAAATATGGCAGCAGCCATCAGACCAAAACATGATCATTATAATTATTATATTAAAAAAAACAACAACAACTACAGAGTGAGAGGAGAAGGGTAAGAAAACTGAATATGACCAAATATTATTTGTTAAAAAATAAGATGATTTTAAATAAGGTACAGTGGAGCAGGATTTGATTGGATTTGCGTGAAATAGCAACGCATATAAATATGTTAAGTTTAAAAGGGATGATGATACTGATTATTGAAATTAAAGCAAAATGCTTGTAACTTTTTTAAGAAACTATAAATATTTTATCTGTAATAAAATCTTTGTTAGTGAAGATAATTTAACGAAATTATCGGTGAATATAAACTTTATCATATTAAATTAGAAAATGAAAAAAAAAATAAAATTATTGTAAAAGTAATCACACAATTTGATTGAAATCTTTTAACACCATATTATAAATTTCTAAACTGCATTCTGCTCGCCGTCTCGTAATTTGAGATTTTAGAAAAAATTAGTGTTTGAAACTTTTTTCAAGCGATTCAAAATTGTTTATGTCAGTGGTATCCTATTTTGAAGGGTTTGTTGGATTCCCCTTTCAAATTAACATGTACGCTTATCTGCTATGAATATACAAAATTTTACGAAAATCCAATCAGATTGTCAGAAGTTACAAATTTATTTCCAAAAATTTTGAATTCTACCCCACTGTGCTTAGTACCTACGAGTATATAAACAAGGAGGTCTGTTATTATAGACATATATGTATACATATGTATATTTATTTCAATTCAAATTGATATGACTTTTTTGTCTTCCTCTTTAGGGTTTGCTTTGAGTATAAGTATTAATGGTTCTGATATCATTTTTATTGAAAAAAGATTTCAATAAAAGAAACCTCATAAAGATTAAACTAAATATCTGTATTCGAATACAAAGAAAGAGAAAAAAATAACATGCTTTTCATTTTTGTAATGAAAGTAAAAGCCATCATTATAAATCAAAAAATTTCTTTAAATATTTTTCTTTTTTCTTCGCTTGTTTTTTTACTGTGATTTTGCCTGGATTCTTTAATTTAAGTAGATTTTTTGATAGTGTCCTAAATCACTTTTAGTTTTATTGTTGCATTATTGGGCCACTTAAATTTATATGCAAATATTTCCCAGGAATTTGTCAGTAAGTAGAAAAAGTATTACTCCTTTTTTATTCGATGACATTAAATAAGGGTTTTATTTCAATTAATTAAGATTTAAAAATGAAAGCTTAATTAACCCATATACATATTTCTTAATAAATTAAATTGATCTTTAAATGGTATAGCTATCCCATTTAATAGAAATTTTAACTTAACTTAAAATACATAAAATGTCATTTTAAATCTAACCTTCTATTTCAAAAGAAATATATAAATTAACTATAAAAAATAAAACATTTTTTTTAAAAATGGGACAACTAACAGTAATTGACAACAGATTCACCACTCCCTTTCTCTATTTCTATCTAACAACTCTCTTGTCTGTAATAACTGCATATCAATTTTCATATTAATTATAGTCATGTTAATTACCCTACCGCCAACTTGCAATAAAATCAAAGTAACTGAAAACAAATCACGAAACGCTTACCAGCTAATAACCATTTAATTATGATTGCAAACTTTTTCTTTTGCCTTCAATTTCATGAAAAAAAAAACCTTATGAGTTGTTACGAGTATTAAGCAAAGAAAAAAACCCAAAACAAACGGACACATCTTACCAACTGAACGAACAGACATTAAGGCGGACAAACTGTTTAAAGACTTGTACTAAAGACAAAAAAAAGGAGAAGACAACGACATAGAAGAAACAAAAAATCCAACAAAATTTTAAAATAAATATCAGTTTTGGCCAACAACAAACAGATGATCTTTCTTTCGTCTGTTGGTTTTTCCTTTTTCTTTGACTCTCTTCTTTTTGGAGTCATATCGATGAAGCCAACAAATGGAATGAGGAATACAAATCTCCTCTATTTATAAATTTTTGCAGTAAATCTTTTCAAGGTAGACATTTAGATTAGACGACGTCCTAAAACTGTCGTCATTTGATATTTTTTTTGCAATGTAACTTTTTTTTTTAAATTTAATCTTTATTTTTAAATATAAATTCTGTTGCATTTGTTTATTACTTTAACGATACGATACGTGGCGTTGTCGGTAGTTTGTTAAAGAACAATATGGTGAAAAAGAAACATAAATAAAATGAACTGTATTTCGGAGAGAAGATTTTAAACTGACCTAATTAACAAACTAAAGAGTTAAATATATATACTAGATTAGTCATTATAGTAATGGTAAAAATATAGTCGCCTCCATAGCTAATACTATAGTCGACTCTATAGTCAGGACTATAGTCGAGTCTATAGTCAAGAATATCGTCCAGGGTATAGTCAGGTCTATAATCAAGACTATTTTCATAACTATAGTCAAGTATTTAGTTAATTTTCAAGACTATAGTCGCAACTAAAGACTTTTCCTTCATTCACCATTGTCCTTCATTCAAAGACTTTATGGTGTTGCCACCTTCACAAAAAATATATATATTTGTGATTTTTTTTATGGTTACTGTTGCTGCTGTTGTTGTTTTTGCTGTTGCCATCATTGTCATTTCAGTTAAGTTCAGGTTCAAAAGGTTAAGGAAGCCCAAATAACAGCTCCAATTCTTAAACAAAAACAAATAAAAAAAATAACAACAACAAAATAACTACAACAAAGTAGAAGATGTAAAGAGAAGAAGTTACAGTTCACGTGGTGTATTAAATGAAGCTTGGCGCACAAGAACATGATAGTTTGGAGAAGTTTTTACTATTTTTTAGATGACAACTACAGACAGAAAGACAGGACAAAAACAACAAATAAATATACAAAAACAATAATAAGAAAAAAAGAAGACAGTTTTTTTTTAAGGTTGGAAATGCTTAACATTGTCATTCAGCATGGAACATTTTAAAAAATAAAAACAACAACAACAACAAAATATATACTATAAAGTTAACTGATCCTTTTGTTTTGTCATGTTGTAGTTGATACTTATTTTGCTGTTTTTTTGTTGTTATTGTCGTTTCTGCTATGTTAACTGTGTTCATTTAATTTGTTGCCTGCCACTTGGTTATAATAACAGATAGATGATGAAGAGTTTTTTTTTTTTGTGTTTTCATCTTTGTTGCAACTTGCAAGTTCCTTTATAACAACAGCAATAATAACAGCTTTAATATAAAACAACAATATCGCTAACAAGAAAATAAAGTACTACCTTCTTAGATTGTCTTCTGGTTGATATTTGTATTCCCTTGAAGATCGCAAAAAGAGTCAGTCATAAGGTTTTGTTGTTATTATTGCAAATAACAAATATTAATGATGGGATCAATTGAAAGTCATAAGTATGCCCACCGATGGCATCAAATCAAATTATGAAATTGATCAGAGAAACATGATTATCATTATTAAGGGTATTATTTGATGAGAATTAAAAACAAAAAAACAGAAAATTATTTAGATTCAACATATTAGATTATAGAAAATAAAGTTAATATATTTTTAAGTTTATTATAAAAGAAAAATACAACAATTCAGAAAAATTAAGGGAAGTTTATTTCTTAATTTGTTTTATTTTGAAACTGCAACATGGGTGCATATTTTTAAAAAGTCTATTGATATTGTGTCCCTTTTAAGGACACAGTTCTTAACGAACGAATAATAGTATTAGTCGTAAACCTACCGAGTAAGTTCCATTGACTTTTTTGACGACATGTAAGGTTCTTACAGCGTGTAGGTTTGTGATTTTCCCCCTCTCTGTTAATAGGGTCTCTTAGTTGTGTTTTACAAACTTTTAATATTATCATCTATAAATCGAAATTTATTTTTCTAAAAGAACGTCCAAATAAATCTCTTTTTAAATTTCACATTTAACAAGTTGATAACTTAACAAAAATTCCAACACTTCAACGAGTGCATAATGATCTGTTACCTTGTAGTACATTCATAGAGATTCCTCAAGCCTTTCAGCAAGTGCTGAAATGCCTAGACTTTATATTAGTTTTTTTTTTTTCAACTTCGATTAAATATATTGCATGTTGAAAATTTTTATTTTTTTCATCTTTTTCTCTTCGTAAACTGATGCACAGTGGTTTGAAAACATTTGTTTTTTTTTTTATAATTTAAAGATATCTCAATAAAAATTGATATGTTTTAAAGTAAAGTATTTTCAATTTGATTTGGAAGAGTACAAAATTCTAAATAATATAACGTTGAAGAACCACTGTGTGATGCAAAGTTTTAGATTTTTTATTTTCCTTTGCCATTTTCTGAACAGAGGATCATTTTCGTTTCGTTTCTTTTTTTTTATATTTCTAGTTGTTGATGTTAATGTTATTAGAAATGTTGCAGTAAAGGTTGAAGGTGTATAACAACAATTACAAAAACAACAAACACTTAAACAGTATCTTGTCGCTCTTTGTCCATCTTCAACAAAAAGGAAAAAAAAAACGAACAAAACATCTATTAACTTTGGTCTAGAGCCAAGTACTTGAGGTTTTTTCTTTTTTTTCTTAACTTTTTATAGTCTTGTTATATAAAAATATTTATTTATATAAAAACTTTATGTCTAGTTAAGTCTAAATCCTTTTTTATTTCTCCTTTTTTACTAAGATGAGTTTTCAGGAGAGTGTTGTATAATGTTAGAGATGATGATGTGGAAGAAGTAGACGCTTTAACATTTCTGTCTATGGTGATGATGATGATGATGGAAGAGAAAAAAATTCATCTGTTATCAGTTGCTGATCTTGTGTCATGTTCGTTTTTCATTTATTTCTCTGTTGAGATTTTTTTTATTGCAGATCATTTTTTTAGCTTTTTTTCTATTTTTACTCCTTTAGTGTTGTAAGAGTTAGTTTTGGATTTAAGTTTATAGATAACTAGGTTGGATTTTTTCTTTTGTTGTTACTTGTGAATTGTTCGATCATTGTGGATTTATATAGTTGGAAGGGAATGAAACTATCAAAAAATTATATAATTACAATTTAGTCTTAACCAACTAAGTCGTTTTTGCTGTACAATATAATGGAGAAAAAATAGTTTAAAAATATTTTCATGTCTCCTTTTCAAACTCCTTTGGATTTACTTTATACGCATTGGGTTTTAGATTTCGTAAGCAAACAATAAAAAATTATAAAGCCCATAACAAAAATGTTATAAGTGAATAAATAAATATTTCCTCCTTCTTGGAATAAAAATTATATTTTGCAATGATCCAAATTTATATTAATACGACATTTTAACCGATTTTATATAATTATATGATTTTTACAGTAATACTATATAAGGAATCTGGTAAATATTTAGAGAAATTCAAGGGGAAATATTAAGCTTTGGAGGTCCACCTACTTCTGCCCTGGTTTGCCAGGAATCCACCAAATCAACTTGAAGACACCTCAGCTCTGACCAAGTGAAATTTTATTGAGATAACTGTAACGCTACTTTAGTTACTGAATTATTTTCAAAATAAAGCGTTTTCCAACCACTGCTAGGACAGATTGAGTTTAGTAATCCCCTTAAACTTTAGACTTACTTTCCCACTTTTGCAGTTGGCACACCTTCCCCTATTTGTAATTGAAGTTATTTTGGGATTTCTTTTTTTTCACTCCACAATAACTAACACTGCCAAACGATCCAACAACAACTACAACCATTGGTTACAAATAATATAAGAAAACAAAAATCGATAACAATTTTTGTTACCACTATTGTTGATACCTTCTATTACATAATGAACATAACTTTAGTTTATTTTCTTCTTTCTCTACCTCCATTTATTTTTTCTCTATTTGAAGATTTTGTTAAAATGATAAGTTAATTTATGAAACTAATGTTGACTTTAAAATAAAAATAATTAATGAAATAATTTGTCAATTTTCTATTAAAATTTCGTTTTGCTTTTCTCTTCATATTAAAAAAAGTCTTGCAAATCACAAAGAAAAATATAGCATTTAAACGTAATTTATAAAAATTTTTCATTTGTTTTTTTTTTTTTTTTTTTTTTTTTTTTAAAATTTTTCATTTGGGTTTTTTTTTTTTTTTTTTTGCTTTTCAAGTCAAAAGCACAAGCATTTATTTTATATATCGAAGAAAAAGCATCTAAACGGTTTTTAAGAAAAAAACGTTTAAAAGTCATTTAGTATATTGAAAATTTCATTAAATAAAAATAGGAGATGAACGGATGAACGGACAGAAGGACAGACGATTAAATGGAGAGGGCCAAACAGCAAATCAGTTTTAAGCCAAATATTTTGACCTTAATAATCGTTTTGTTTAAATTGTGTTGTTTGGATAAATATACTAAAGACGTTATAGAATACAACAGCAACAACAAATTATTTAAGGAAATATATAAGAAAAAAATCACATTGGCCCAAGTTTCAATAAAAATAAGTTAAAATTTTATGTTTTACGATATATGTATGACAGGGTTCAATTATTTTGGTAGTTGTTTTATATCAACAGTTCATTCATATAGTTATACCTATAATAGCTATACCGCTGAGTTTTGTTTATGCCTTTTTTGTAGAATGACTGGTTCAGCTTTAACAGTTGCTGTTAATCTTGCTGCTGTTAATGCATTTAGTAACCTAAATATTGAAAGAAGAAGAAGAAAACTCAACAGTAATAACAAAGACAATTTCAAGTACCTGGTTACTTCATCATTTTTAAATTAGTTTTTTTTTTTATTTTAGATCTTATTTCATTTATTTATAAAACAACTCATTGACTCGATTACTTGAAGAGTTAAACGATTCGTTTCATTATTGTTACTTTCACGACCTTTTTGGGTGAGGTGACCCCAGCTAGCAACAACAACAAAAACAGTTAGTTTAATAATAACAACAACATTAACAGCCTTTAACATCTCTTCGTTGGCAGCAGCGGCAGCTTCAACATCAATTTCAAAAGTCATTAAAGTAAAAACCAAAACATTATTAAAACGTTTACACAATTTACTAAAGTAATTTGTAGAATTTAATTTAAGAAATTTATTTTAAAAAAATGGTAGATATTTTTAAAGCAGTTTTTAAGAAATTGTAAATTAAATTACATTTGAAAATTATTATTTGGGCA
>MINK01174466.1:0-15610 GCA_001735545.1 Phormia regina
ATATATATATATTTACTTATATCATTTCAAAGGGTAATAATAAAGCTATCTGTTAATATAAAAACAGACCTAAAATTGTTTTCTAAATTCATGTATGCGTATCTGTCAGTCCGTCCTACTGTCTGGTTTTAAAATTTTATTTTTTTTTCGCCACTAACTTCCAAATATTTCTAAAAATATAAAACAATTAATAACATCATATAAAGATAATTCTAGTGAGAATATATTTATTTGTTATTTATTCTAATAGAACAATCACCACTATAGTTATTATAGTTTGATCGTGTTAATTATATTTAAAAGACAATATTTTGCTTTGGTAGCCATTGTGCAATCTACAAATAAATTTAGGCAATTTATGAATTATTTTATTTTTAATGAATAATTTGTTGTTGTTTTTTAATTTCATTTCATTATTATTTTTATTTAACTTTTTTTTTCTTTTTTAATAGGCCCAATTAGTCTAAGTTTAAATAAACAAATTTAAAAAAGTAGGCTGCTATCAAAGCAATATTTTTTATTAACAAAAAAATTAAAAAAAAAAAACAAAATTTTTATGACCTTAAATTTGTCCAAAATTTATACGCAAAATACGCATATTTTTAATATTAATGAAAAATAACCAAAATAAAAAATTGCAAAATATCAAAAACTTAAAAATTTTGTTGATTAAATGAAAAGATATTAATAAATACAAAAAATATAATTAACAAAGAAAATTAAAAAATGCTCCCGTTACCAAAAATTCTTTTTTGCCAACTTCTAATCAAATTAAAAATTTATAAATAAAATATTTAACAAAATTTTATAATTTTCTTCATAAAATTACACACAAATTTAATTTATTAATAGGTGTCATATATATAAAATTTACTAAATTAATTAATTTTTAATTAATTTATTTTTAATTAATTTTATAAAAGCAAAAAAAAACACGAAAAGATTAACAAAAAGATGCAACCAGAATTACAGCCCCAGCTCATTTAATTACCGTTAAGATTTAAGGATTTAAAAAAAAATTATATATTTCTTGTTTACATAAACAGTTTATATACCTACTTATTGATATAATGTATATAAATAAGTATATAAAATCTTATATACTTTGTATATACACATATATAAATAAATTTTAAAAAAAGTAAACATTTTTATATACAAAAAAGTCTATTGGAAATAAAAAAATTATTGATTTTTTTTCATAATACATATGTATAAGCATTCCTATACATGTGTATATTACTCACACTTATAAACATATGTATATGTATAATACATCTACATTTAAACAATTCTCTATTAATTCACTGAATTTTAATGTTTGCTGCTGTTGTCGTTATTTTTCTCTTTTTTGTTAATGTCAAAATTAAAAAATGCCATTAATTCTTTTTGTGTTGTAGTTTTTTTTTTTTTTGGTAGCAACCAAACATGCAATGCTGAGCCAATATATTGTACATACGAGGGCTTACAAAAAATACACATATTATTTTATGGAAGAACAGCAATGTATAGTTTGAGGTCCGCTTTCCTAGAACTCTTTAGTAGAAGAATTATAAGATCTTAAACAAGGATACTTTTTATGTTTTTCTTCCTTTATTCCACATATTTATATTTTCTTAAAATTTTCTTTAAAACTTTAACAAAAACAAACAATTTATCTACGAAATTTTTTACACAAAAAGTTTTATGCCTGAAGGATGTTTAATATTTGTTTATGTTTAATATTATTTAAACCCATTTTTCAGTAAAACAATAAGCTTTTTGCCAATATCTGAAAATATCTAACAATGTCTGTCCTTCCGTCTGTAAATTCATAAAAAACCTTTAAATCATATTAATTGTCATGAGGAAAGTATCAGCTCATTCTTTACATAAAACCGCATTAAAAATATAATAAATTATTATTTGTTTATACTGATATTTTTCTAATATCCAGAACCAATTTTCAGTATATTAATCCACTTAGCAGCATTATCAATATCGATTTAACAATGTCTGTCCATCTGTCTGTACGTTCATATAAACCGTTAAATCAAATTTCAAGTCATACATTTTTTTTCATAAAACATCAGCAAAACGTTGAAAATTTAGTTTTTGTTTATGTTAGTATTTTAATAACATCCGGATCCACTTTCCTAAATCACAATAAGATTTGTATTGTTTTTCAAGTTGATTTAATGATGTCTGTCCATCTGTCCGTACATTCATATAAACTTTTAAATTAAACTGCAGATCATAATAAAAGGTTCATACTATTTAAATACAAAAAAGCATTAGAATTAAAAGAAAATATTATTTGTTCATATTGATATTTTTATGACATCTAAATGCATATTTGGGATATATTAAGCAGTATTTTATCATTATCTGAATCGATTTAACAATGTCTGTCCATCTGTCTGTATGTTCTTATAAGCCATTAAATCAAATTACAAGACATCCTGTTTTTTTGCAGAAAACAGCAACAAAAATTTTAAAATTTTAGTTTTCGTTTATGTTAATATTTCAATAACATATAGATCCACTTTTGTTTATAACAATAAGATTTGTATTGTTTTCCTAGTTGATTTAATGATGTCTGTCCAGCTGTCTAGATATTAATACAAACCTTTAAATAAAACTATAGTTACATAAAATTTTTTACTTAAAACAGCAAAAACATTGAAAAGTATATCTTTTTATTTTTGCTAATATATTATAACATCCAGATCCACTTTACTCTATAATAATAAGATTTTTATTGTTTTCTGAGTTAATTTAATGATCTCTGTCCATCTGTCTGTACGTTCATATGAACCTTTAAATCACACTATAAGACGTTAGACAAGTTTCATCTAATTCTTTACACAAAACGGCATTAAAAGTAACGAATTTATTATCTATTTACGGTAGTATCTTTCTTACATTCAGATCCACTTTTCGTTATACCAATCAGCTTTGTATCATTATCTGAATCGGTTTAACAATGTCTGTCCATCTGTCTGTCCACCCATATAAAATTTGTAATCATTACAGGATGTAATTTTAAATATAAATTTAATATATTTGTTATGCAAACTTTGAAAATTTTGAGCATAAATTGAAAGAAAATTGTTCAATATTTCACCTGTTCTTTATATAAATTCCCACCTGAAATACACTTCCGTCCATTTGTTCACTCATATAAAATTAATTACAGGTTGAAATTTTGAATATATTTTAATGAAATTTGGTATATAGAATATGAATATCCTAAGAAAGAATTTTATTGGTGTTATATATGCTCTATCAAATTTTAAATGAATCATTTTACAATTTTAAGAAATAATAATTTAAAATCAATTGAAATTTTGAACTAGAATTATCATTGTCTTTTATTTTAAAATCTTAGTTATGTCCCTCGTCCCTCGTATTTTAATCCAAAAAAGTTTTCAATTCCAAATTTTTTAATCTTAACAAAGGTACAAATACATTCAGAGTAATTCGTTTATAGAATTGGTAGTTGTAAATACATGTGTTAGTATATGTATGTACTTAAACAGCAGACAATATCACAATACCCAGCAAACAAACTTTAATTAAATGTTATTTTCAAATTTCTTTTTTTTTTAAATTCCCAACGAAATACAAAAATAAAAAAATTAAAAAAATAAATAAATAAATAAAATGAATTTCAATGGATTTAATTTATTAAACTAAACTTTCAAAGAAGAAAAGTATAATAAAATCTCTTCAATTATAAATCTAGGCCATAAAATTTGTTAATAAATTTAATAATAATTTCTATACTGGGTTTGATAATAAAAATAGTATGAAAATATTTTACTCATTTTCGTATATGCATGTATCTGCATATAAACATTAACATTCTACATTATTATCATTAACGTTATTACAATCAAACAAACAAGCAACAACAACAACAAAAACAATGTCCTTTCGTTAACAACATCGTCCTGCTGACATGACATTTTGTTCACAATACAACAACAAATGAATATGTAATAAGAAAAAAAATTTTAATAACAAAAAAAAAAGAAATTAATTCACCAATTTAACAATCACAAAAAAAGACAGTACACAATGTATTAACATATAAGAGAAAATAAACATGTATTAACCAAAATATATACATACATATTTAAATTTAAAAAAAATATATATAAAACTTATATGTATGTGTGAAAATACATAAACAAACCATCAAACTCAGACTGGCTTTAAATATTTAAATGCAAACATGTCAATGCAGCCTTTTTTTAACATTAATTTTATTAAAAAAAAAATTAAGTATATAAAACATTTCGTATGTATGAGTATTTGTTATATATTAAACTGTATATAACCAACATTTCACGCCTCTCTACCCCATAGCCCCTTCAATTTTTAATTTAATAAAAATGCAACAAAAAAACTGAGAAAAAAAAAAAGAAAAACGAAATACTAAATTAAAATGCGTAAAATATTTTTATATGCAAATATACATATGTGTGTATGTATGTGTATTTTTTTAAAGCCCAAAACAAAAATTACAATCAATATACATTCGTATTAACATACATGCAGAAATTATGAATGTGTATGCGTGCATATGTATGTGTTTTGGTAAATCGTTAAAAAACGCATTTTAACATGTATGACGACTCTTTGTACTAAATCCCAAGTACAGTACTTTTTTTAGTGAATTCGTTTTTGTTGCTGTTGTTGTTTTTGTTTTTTTTTTAATACTCAAACCCTAAAAATTCTGACAGTCATGTGGAAATTTCACAAAAAAATAAAATAAATAAAATGCATATAATAACCCAGCAAAGTTTTTTTTTTTTTAAAGTAATTCAAAATAAAATGTTTAATTGTTTAACAATATTGGTGAATAGATTTTAAAACTTTCTTATGCTTTTTTGTTGTTATATATAATAATCAAAATTCAGACCTAATACGTATCTTCATTTGTATCATTTGGCTTAAAATCACTTTTGGAATCGATTAATTATTGTCCGTCCATCTGTCCGTCTGACTGTTTATGAAGAACTTGTAATCAAATTATTGATTACAGTTTTAAAAATAATTAATGCATTTTTTTATTGCCAAAGAACGAATCTTAATTTAATGAAGATCGGTCTAAAATTGATTTTTAGAGATAATTTCGGAATCGATTTAAGGATGTCCGTCCATATGTCCATGTAATCAAATTACAATTTTCTAAATATATTAATAAAATTTGATACAAGTTTTTATTATTGTCAGAATATGATTCTTATTTTATGTAGATCAGTTCACAGTTGACTATAAGTAACACTTCCGGAGTTGATTTAACGACATATGTCCGTCTGTCCATCTGCCCTTGCAAACAAACTCCAGTACGCAATTTCAAAATAATTTAATGAAATTTGGTTTATAGTATTAGTTTTCTTTTCAAAAGTATAATTTTATGATGTTCGATCCGTAGTTTTGAAAATAATTTACTGAGATTAGGTTCGCAGTTTTAATTATCAAAGGACGAATTTAAATTTTATGAAGATCGGTCAGATCTGTCCGTCTGATCGTCAATATAGATCTTGTAATCAAAATGCAAGTCGCTATTTTGAAAATAATGTAATTAAATTATAAAAAGTAACTTTATTTTCATTGTCAAACAACGAGGACGAACTTTTTGATGACCTGTGCAAAGTTGATCATCAAAATTAGTAACAAAGTCATATAACGACGTCTGTCCATCTGTCCGCCTGGTCGTCCTTGTAAACTTTGTAATCAGACTACGAGTCACAATTTTGAAAATAATTTAATGAAATTTCGGAATATAGTTTTATTTTTATTTTCATAAGGTAAAAGCGAATATCGCGAAGATCTGTTTACATTTGACCATCAGAATTAGTATCGGTATCGATATAACAATATCTGTCCGTCTGTCCATCTGTTCGCCTGTTCACCTGACCGTCCATGTAAACATTGTAATCTGACTACTAGTCACAATTTTGAAAATAATTTAATAAAATTTTGAACAATAATTCTATTTTTATTGTCAAAGAACGAAGCTGAGTTTTATGATGATCTGTGCACAGCTGGCCATCAAAATTACTAACGTAGTCGATATAAAGACGTCTGTCCATCTGTCCGCCTGGCTGTCCTTGTAAACCTTGTAATCAAACTACCAGTCACAATTTTTAAAATAATTTAAAAATATTTTGGAAATTTTTTTATTTTCATTGTCAGACAACGAAGCCGAACTTTATAATGGTCTGTGCACAGTTGACTGTCGGAATTCCTTATAGGGCCTATACAACGACGTCTGTCCATCTGTCCGCCTGACCGTCCTTGTAAACATTGTAATCAGACTACAAATCACAATTTTATAAATATTTTAATAAAATTTTGAATAATAGTTCTCTATTTATTGCTAGAAAACTAAGCTGAATTTTTTGATGATCTGTGCACAGTTAAGCATCAGAATTACTAACGGTGAAGGACAATATCTATCCGTCTGTCCAGCTGGCCATCTGATCATCCTTCTAAACCTTGTTATGTAAATGCAAATAGCAATTTTGAAAATAATATAATGAAACCAATTTACTTATTATCCGGCTCGTAGGATCATAAACGTAATAACATAAAAAATTCTATAATCTATAAAAGTTTTTTTTTTTAAATAATCTTGTTGGGTTATTCCTCCCCAAAAAAACTCATACTCTTTAATTTACACACGTTTCCAACAAAATATTTGTTATTGCATTTTTTCGTTTATTTAATGTTGTTGTTGCTGCTGTTTTTCGCGTTATTTTTTCCAAACTCAAACTGCACCTACAAATTTACACGCATGCACACATACACTTATAAATACACTCTAGTATTCAGTTTAACGGTTGTTCTGTTTTTTTTACAATTTTTTATATATTTTTCTACTTTAAAACTCGTGCTCGTATTGTCACCAAATATACAATTTTTTTTCTCATATGCGTTAACAAATAAATATTGGGGGTAAACAAACATGTATAATAAATGCAGTAGTATGTGTGTGTGTATGCGTTAGAAAATTAGAAATGACAGAGAAAGAGTCTAAGTGCAAGTAAGCAAATAAGCTTTTAATATTAGCACCCACTTTTTATTATTTTGGTGCTACAAGTAAAAATATTTTCACAAAAATATTTGTTAGAAAAATAAAACATATTTAGCAAAACTTACGTGTAACAAACAAAATGTAAACAACTTTTACGTGGTAAACGTGTATTTTTATCTATATGTATTTATATAAGTGCATGTGTGTGTATGTAGAGACTTTGTGTTCTAATGACGTTAAACTATTAGACATTTCTAACATTATTATTTTATTTATTGTTATTATGTGCAAGAAATGCACAATGTGATGGTTTATTTGAAAATAAATTTTGTTTGGATTTTACATTAGGTTTTTCACTGTGAATTTAGAATTTGTAAGAAAAGAAGTAAATAATTTAATTAAAATATGTCTTGTTTTATTTGCAACAAATTTAGCTTTTGATTTTTGACATTTTCGAATTCGAAATATGCTGCTATATATAGTGCAACCTCTTTAATTTTACAAATCGCGATTTATCATGAGAAGTGTCTTAGAGGCTTTGTACTTATTTATAACCTGAATCCGGTTTAAATGTTTTTTAGAATTAGTTTTTAAATGTTACCATTTTTCGATTTTAATTTGTCTTTTATTTGCACTTTTTCTTATTTTTAAAATTTTTCTTAATGTTTTTTCTTCGAATATGATCATAGAATATTCTAACACATAGCTCTTGATAGCGATACCAACTACTAGCCCAGATGTGTTCAAATTTGAAACTGCGTTTTAAAATCATTAGGAAGAATTGAAGTAATATGGTGTCAAGTAGACTCCAATTCAGTGTCAAATTCTTTGTTTCCTTTGTTAATTTAAAATTTGGTTTAATTAAATATCAATTTGACCACAACTATTTGCTTTTTTAAAAATAGTACCATTTACAAAAAAGTACGTTATTTATTTATTTATTTATTTATTTATTTATTTATTTATTTATTTATTTATTTATCATTAAATCATTAATTTTTCTATCCCTTTTTTTCCCCTAATTCTAAACAAAAACTTGTTGCCACAATTACTGCAGCTCCGATTTAATGTCATACAACAAATCAAAAGAATTACAACAAGAAAATATAAAATGCCTGATGGTTGGTGGTAAATTTAAAACTCTTCTTTAAAAATTTCTCTAATAAGAAAAACTAAAGTAAACAACATTAAATTAAAACAAAAACAAGTGACAAAACTTAGCAAGTGGGACAGTAAAGACACTTACAAAAACAGTCAAACACACACGCATATAACAACAACATATACATTTACATACATATAAAAAAAATATATATATATATACTATATATGCTCCTAATGGTAGGCAACAAAATAATACTTATAAGAAGAACAAAAAAATCTACGCAGACATAAAACTCTTACAGTTAACCTCTAGCTAAATAACATTCTATGCAAAAGAGGAAAAAAAAATAAAAGAAGAAATTCTATTTAGTATTTTAAAACAAAAGGGGCTCCTCTTTAGACATACTTACACATATATACAAACATACGTACATACATATGTATTTAAAAACATACATTTGCATATTTACTCCAACTACTCTCTCCTACTCTCGTTTTTTTTTATACAGTTTGTGTTTTGTTTTTTCAAAGGTATCTCTATCTCCCTAAATGTAGCGTTATAAACAACAGGAAATATACTAACATACACACACATGTACACTTATATTTACATATTTTTTTTTTTAGTAAATATGCTAGTGCATGTGCAACAACAAAATATATTTTTTGTAGGGTTTTGGTAAGAGGTGGCAATGAAGTTTATATGTCTATGTCTGTATTATTAAGTTTATATTAAAGTTTGTGTGTATATGCATGTATGTGTGTATGTTTATTTGTAAATTCTGTATGTTTATATGCTTGTGTTTATATAGTAGACAAGCTTTTGATTTAAACTTCTTTTTGCTGTTTTTTTATATTTCAAATTATTTTTCTTTTTTTCGTTTTTTTCTTTTGTTTTATCATACGCAATTTTACGTTGCAATTTGTATGCGTATGCGTAGATACGAGGTGTTTATTGAAAATGTTTAAAATTTTAATTTAAAAATTGAAATATGTAAACATTAAGCAATTTAAAATTTATTTAAAGTCCATTTACCACGTGTTGTCTTATGACATATCTGAAGAAAATTTTATATAAAAAAATAAAAAATAGTAGAATTTCATACTGCTGACTTCGAAAAATTGGATGGAGATAATTTTTCAGCATATTATTTGGAAATATATTAAACATTTTTAGTTATTTTTAAAAATATTTCTCTCCTATATAATTATAGGAGAGAAAAATCGGTTTACATTTGTAGGTCATGAATTTTTAAAGTATTACATTTAGATTTAACACCCTGTAGTGTATCTTGTGTTATCGCAGGGTAACTATAAGATAAGTTTTCTGAAAGCTTATGTCATCCTCTGCAATAGTTCTGTACTTTTTAATTTGATCCGAGCATTATATTAAGAGATATATACTTATTACCAAAAAAATATGTTTGGCTACACTGTGCAACATACAGAAGAAATATTTTAATCCGAGTTTTTCTTGTGTTATCACAGGGTTACTATAAGATAATTTTTCTGAAATCTTAAGCACTCCTCCAAAAAATTATTAGTTATTACCAAAAAAAATTCCGTTTGGTGCCATTGTGCAACATAATTGGATACATTTAATCATAATTTTAGTTCGGATTTAGTTCAATACCGGTTTAGTTTGTATTCACTTCTATTTCAATTGCTATTCAGTTTTATTTCAATTGCTATTCAGTTTCTATTCATTTCTAATTCAGTTCTATATCACAGTAATGGTTTAGTTCTAGTTCAATTATACTTCAATTCCAGTTCAGTCCTTATTCAGTTCTTTTTTAATTCCGGTTCAATTCTGGTTCCAATTTATTTTCAGTTCATTTCAATTTCAGTTTCATTTAATTTTTAGTTTAGTTCTACTTGAAATCTAGTTTAGTTCTATCAATTAGTTCAGTTCTAATTCAGTTCTAGTTCAGTTCTAATTCAGTTCTAATTCAGTTCTAGTTCAGTTCTAGTCCAGTTCTAGTACAGTTCTAGTCCAGTTCTAGTCCAGTTCTAGTTCAGTTCCAGTTCAGTTCTAGTTCAGTTCTAGTTAAGTTCTAGTTCTAGTTCAGTTCTAGTTCAGTTCTAGTTCAGTTCCAGTTCAGTTCTAGTTCAGTTCTAGTTTAGTTTCCAACTTCAGTTCTTCTCAATATTAAGTTTCAGTTCTAGTTCAGTTCTGGTTCAGTTGCTAGTTCAGTTTTTAATTCAGTTCTAGTTTCAAGTTTTAATTCAGTTCTAGTTCATTCGAGATCATTTTTAGATCAATTTTAGACCTAAGTTTAAATCTAAAATAAAAAATACAATATAATAGGCCTTTAACAACCCAATGTAATATATCACATAACTGCCCACACATTTTAAACGCATATTTCATTAAAATCATGATAAGAAGAGCAAAGGCAGGACAATGACATAAATTGGAGGGATTAGAGAAAGATGTTTTAACCCATGATTTTGGTAAGGGTATGATGAACTACTACTACTAACTTTGTGACAAAGAGATGGGACACAGTTAAAAAAAAGTGCATGTGCTCATTGTAGGATATGTTTACAAAAAAAAATTAAAAATATAAACTAACACACCATAGTAAATATTATGTATCACACGATGAACGAAAAAATATATTAAATAACAACAAAAAATAAAAAACGAAACAAACTGCATAAACTTTTTATATGCACTTGCTATCTAAGAATATATATGTTGAAATACTGAACAAAATTTAGGATATGTGTGGTGAGTTTAAATATGTAAATGGCGTGTTGGACTATGTCAGTGTATATTTAACAGGGTTTCGGCTAGTTAGTTACTGCCTGGTTTACTTGTAATGTATAGTTATTAAACACAATTAAGTCGTATCAAAACACCTAGTTCTATGTTTTTTAATTTTCAACCACAAAAAAAAATTCCAGCAAACATAACAAATGCACGTTTGCATATTTATGCGTTTAAAACGTTAAAAAAAGAATATATATGTAATTAATTTGATTTGCCAGCATTTTAACACAAAAAAAATTCTGTACAAAAAAAAAAAAAAACACCAACACAAACCAACAGCTAACGTTTAAAAAAAAAGTTTGAGTTTTTTAAGCTCTGGAGGACATTAACCTTTATGTGGTGGCAATCGCATTACAATATGGCCCATAATACAAAAATACTAACACAGCATTTACACTCATACTACTCTCGGTTTACAACTTTAAGTAAGTTTGTAAGGTTTACAGAACAACGTTTAAGTTTAAATAACATGGTTACCTTGTTGTTGTTTGTTTTTTATAATACACAAAGAGTATTAGTTTGTTTTTTAGTTATAGTTTAAAAATAGATATTTATTTTTTTGTGGCTTTAAGAACACGTGAAATTATTCAATATTCCTTTTTCCATTTTTTATATATAATTAGAATTTTTGATTATTAAGTTAAAGCGAACACCCCTATTTTTTTAGTAATATTATAAAATGTATAATACATTTCTTTGTTTTTAATTAAATCCTTTATTTCATTTAACAATGTCCAAACACTGATCCTCTAGAGTATTTTTTATGTAGGATATATGTTTATAGTTGTAGAGTGCGTGTGTTTTGTAAAAGTTTGCTTATTAATTTATTTCTAAGCTTTTTTAAGTTTTTCAGTTATTCAAGTTCAATTTTATTTTTCTTTATTATTTTAAATTATTCTTCATCTGAATAATTGTGTTTAAAAGGCTGTTTCTTGTATTAATATGTGGGCTGGTTTCTTACTAAAGTTTTTCTTCTTTTTGTATTAACATAAAAAGAAATGTAAAAAAATATATAAAAACATTCAACGTTAGAGTCAATGATACGATAACAAATGTCCCTTAAATGAATTATTATTTTAAATCTTGGTTTATTTATTTAAAAGAAATTTATTAATTTAGTTAAGAGATTTTGTTAGGTTGATAAATCCTATGATATTCTTTTAAAAATTAATAAATTTTAAAATATAAAATTATGTAAAAAAAAGCCAAATAAATTAAGGGCAATGGATGGACAGCATAGGCAACCAATTCGTATACTTCGGTTTTATATTTTTACTATGATATTATGACCTCTGAACTCCTCCTTACTTTTAATTTTGCATCTTCCTATAATGTATTCTCGTATATTTAACTTCTTATTGTTATTGTTATATTTATTTTATTTTTTGAAGATCAGGGTGGTATCATATTTTATTAAGGATATTTTCTCGCAAACTAACTTTATCGTGACATAATGTATTATTTATCGTAATTTTTTTAATACCAGTTAGTAATATCAAAATCATATCTTTAACTATTTTAGGGTAATGGGTATCCCTTCGGTTCAAAGGTCGTGGGCTTGAGTAGTCTAATTTACTTTATTTATCATAATGAAAACTATGTTAGAAAACAACAAGATACTGTAAGATTATAGAGTATTCCTATAATGCTCTATATTAGACTGCAAAGAAAACGGCAAACCCCCCCCGAACTTCTTAACGGTATCTAAAATTAACCAAAAAATATGGTGGATTTTTATACATTGTATTTTAAATTTTTACCAACAAAGTACCTAAAATCAACATGTTTTTAAGTAAAACTTTTAATTATTTTATTGATGGCATTAAAATTAATTAAAGATAATTATTACCCATTTTGTTTATTGTAGTATGATGTACTTAAACCACTACAAATAATACCCAACTTATCTAACGTACAAAAGGAAATTAGAATAAAAAATTTTATTAAATGCACTATAATAAAATACTATATGTATTATACTTTTTTGTTTACAGATATATTATGAATGATAAAATAATACTCCCCACATTTTGTTTGTTCGTTTTCCTTTACTAGGTAATTTATTATATTTAAACATTTTTTAAAATTTCTCATGAGAAATATTAAAACCAAATATACACTACGATAACAAAAAAATTATAATTATAATATAAAATGTTATTAAATATTAGACCATAAAGGTTGGCCACTGGTAGCCGAATAACTCTATTTATATAGAAAAAGCTGAGTCATCTGGTGGAGGCTAAAACGTCTTTCTGATAGATTATATATCCAGTAACAAATAGTAATACACCAATTTAAACGAAAAGGCCAGTTCGGTCGCCTGACGTATCCCCGTTCAGGTGCCTCCGAGGAACGAGCTTCGGGACGTAAGACGGACCGTTACACATTTGAGAATTTATTACAAAAAAATGCCCCAACCCATCCGCTTGGGGTTTTATTTAATTGGCTTATTAAAAATAAAAATGATGTAATAGGGTGGGGCGAATAATTGAAAAACAAATTAAACACACCTTGACACAAATTGTGTATCAATAGCAACCTAAAATCCACTAAACTGGATGTTGTTGTTGTTTTCTTTAATGAACTGTCAAAGTCAGAAATTGTTTGATGTTTATTTTGGACAAAGGTTAAAAAGTATAAAATTTTCGATTAATTTTTTTTGAATTAAGAAATTCTTTAAAAATAAAAATTTCAAATGGAATCATTAACGTTAAAAATCTGTAAGTTTATTTTTCTTAAATATTTGTTTTAAATACATTTTTGTTTAATATTTTAATAATTTTTAAAATACATGTCCCAAAAATAGCACTAAATATAAAAATTTATGGACATGCAATTTAAAATTTTATAGAATATTTGTTCTGAAATTAATTTTTCTGAAAAACAATACATAATGTCTACTTCAATAATATAGAAAAAATAGTGGGAATATATAATCCTGATTTTAAAAATTATTGTATTTTTTCGAAAAAACTTTATAAAAAAACAAGATTAAGTGCTAAACATTAGTAAGTGGCACGAAAATCGAAAATTTTTTGAATATTAATCTATAACTTTATTGGGACTATTGTGTATATATATCTATAATTTCTTTATTCTCCATTTGATAGTAGTACATAGTATTATATTCTATTATAGTTAGTATAGTGAGAATCCAAATCATATTAAGTTGTGGAGTTATGGCTTGGCTTCTATAATTTATGGTGTTATTCTCTATATTGATCATTGATATTTTTTTATATATGTGATTTCTTTGTTTTTATTCCGATTTATAATAGATTTTATTATTCTTTGTTTAATTGTTATTCTTGATAAATCCTTGGTTAAAATGTTATAATGTTAAAAATTTTTCTCTTATGTTTTTTCTTGTTTTTCCCATATAGTCACCCATAATCTTTACCGATTTATTAATATTTTTGTAAATTTTTTAAAAATTAATATTAAAATTAAGAAGAAAATTTGGAGTCGATATCTTTATTCAGTTCAAAGATAAACAAATTTTATAAGAAATTTTTAAAAAAGTACAAACAGAGGACAGATGACGGACATTATATATCAAATAAGACTTATTTATTCAATAATAATATCATAACCCTTCTCTATCATCATTACCTTTCTCTAAAATTCAGTGCCCAACTTTCGACTCATTTAACACCAAAGTAACAGAAGGACGGACATTTACCATTCTATCAAAAATACTTGTTAAAATTCTCAAAAAAGGCTTTATTTAATTAATAATAAATATATAAAATTTAATTAAAATCATATTAAGTTTTTATAATCAACTATCTCTTTAATCATTTTAATAATTCAAACAGTTTATTCTTAAAAAATTTAAAAAAATTTGGACTTCTAATACTGCCACCCGAAAAAGAGTTTGTTTTTAAAAAAGGTGTTTCATTTCCAGAAACTTAAAATGCGCCTAATAATACAAGTAGGGCATATGCCTCCTAAAAAAAAAAATGGGCGCCCCCATTAAGAAAAAAATTTCTTAACCCCTTTTTTATTTGTTGTTGCTTGCTAGGCAATTTTCCATACTCAGTCCATTTTTAAAAACAAAAGTTTTTAAAAAGTTCATTATATACACACATTCAAACATACAGACACATATGTAGTCTATGTTTTAATATTTTCCTAAATTTCATACCATATTTTTTTTTATCCTCACAAACGGCATTTAGTTGCCAAATCTACAACGCGATATACGCACATGCCAATGCCAACATGGGTAAGAAGGAAAACGGTACGAAATGAAAAGTAGAAAAAAAAATAAATAAATAAATAAAAAGAAATAAAGTCAAAAAATAGAAAACAAAAACACACGTTGTTGTGTCACGTAAGTTGTAGACGTCATATGCGACAAGCTTAACGTTCTAAATTAAACACTAACACAACGTACATAATATATATATAAACATTTGTAGAGTGTGTTGTGTATATGAAAATAGAAAATTTGTATTGTAAAAGCTAAAATAAAAAGGGAAATATATTTTGTTTTTCCGTAAAGTTGCAGCCAACAACAACAACCAACAGCAACAACAAAAATAAATAAGGAATATTTGCAAAATAATATATATATGAACGTAAGAAAGGTACTAAAACTTTGGTTTTTTGGTTAACATTTTTCATAGGCATTTTAGCTCTTTTTTCATATTTTTATACGTTCATTCTTTACTTTATTTTCTAGGTGGCCGTCA
>MINK01174467.1:9725-35806 GCA_001735545.1 Phormia regina
TTTTTTCATTTCAGTTTTTTTAAAGCATCTATGTTAATGATCTATAAATCGGACCAAAGCATATGTTTTTTATTGTTGTATTTGTTGTAGAATTGCTCTAACTTAATAGTAAATAAGCCTTGGAAGGGATTGATCTTAGAATTTCGATTGTTTATTGGTTTAATTTTTGTTCTTCTGACCACTACTTATGAACTTGTAGACTTTTTTGGTAACGCTTCCATTTGAGATTTGATAGTTGTTTCAGCCACTTTTTTTGAACAATCCGGGCATGTTCTTCTAAAATCTTCAATTTTATGAGACACCTCTTACGTCCTCTTCAATTCTATTCTCACAAAAGTCCATATCTTTACTGGTCTTAGTTCCGAATAATTTGGAGAATTAACCCCTCTTGGTAAAAAAAACTACGTAATTGTTTTGGTAACACTCTAGAGCGTTCTTAAATAGTAACAAATTTTGACCAGAGAACAGCAAATAATCTGTCAGTACATACGTTTCGTCATGCATTTTACAATATTTGTATGAATTTTAATTTCTTGGCCTCAACATTTTTTTTTTTTTTTTGCTGCGTTCCAGTCTGGAACATTGTAATTCTTTTCAATTTTCTTAGACTTCAAAATATCATGTGGATCTTTTTTCTTCCCGAGCCATGTTTCCTATCAATGGTCCAATTCTAATAATACTATATAAAAACATTGGAAACAGTTTGTCCACAGACATTTAATTCTTTGGCCTATTTTTTTGTAGGACCAATTTGGATTTTTTTGAAAATTTTTAAAATTTTATAGCACGTTACTCATCAAAATTAAATATAAATAAAAACCAGGACTAGTATTGTTTAATTTCTCTCCTTAAATCAGGCGCTGGAAGATAATTTTTTTCCTAAATTTTAAATTTTAGTGCAAAGTCTGCAACATTTTCAAATTAATTTTTTTTATTTAAAAAAATATATATATTTAAAAGACTATTTTTAATATATAGGTGCAAAGGGTATATAAACATTTCTCATTCCTTTTCCACAATTTTTGTCAGAGAGCAAAAAAGTTCATATTTTCGGCATTCCTTTAAAACTTTTTGATAAAGATTTAAAACAATTAACTTTTTATGACACTTTTCTTCCAGAGATGAGGAATTTTCTTCCAAAATTCTTTCTAGTTTGTCTGAGTCATACACCCTGAATTTATCATTTGTCTTCCACTTCCACTACCAAGTTTCCATTTTAAGACCATGACTTCTTAGTATAATATTATGACCCAAGAAACTGTATTTACTGACATGAAAGCCTTCCTAGCAATTGTTTTAAATGACCAATATAATAATTTATAAAAAATTTTAATTAGAATTTTCATTTTAAGAAAAACTAGTTTTTGAAATTTATCACACTGTAATCTCGTTAACAGAATTATTTATTTTTCACCACATCATAAGTTATAAGCCCAAGAGCATGCACAGTCCTTAACAACTAATTTTCATAAAGTCCTTTATTAGTTTATATTGTAGGTTATTAATTCGTTGAATCCAAGATCTTAATATGATCTCATAACAGCTTAATTGATAGTTTTAATAAAACCCTAGATTATCTTTACATATATGTTTTTTATTAGCTGAGAATATTATTTATTAAAGGCTTGTATATAAAAGAAGGTTTAATAAAAGCCAATATTAACTTTAATTATTGATCTTCTATAGTCATGGAATATCATTAATTATTATTCTAAACTATCTTTATTCTAAAGGGTTCGTCCTAAAAGTATGCAATACAAATTTTCTTATACGTACTATGGACAAAAATATAGCATACTTTTGAGAGTTAATAATTTGTCCATGTGCATAAGTGTCGCAATCTACGATAGCTAACATTAAATGAAAATTATGTATTTTTATATACATATGTATAATCCCTGCCAACATTTTCTATCTAAATTTAGTCTAAAACGTTACTACAAGTAGTTCTACACAATCGAATATGATATCATATTCTTGTCTAAAAAGAGTCAACGTTCGCGAAAAAACGTGTCTGAGTTTTAATAGTTTTAAGATGACACTTTTTAGTTCTTTTTTGGAGTGTCGAATTAGTGTTATNNATAGCATTAATTAAGAATTTACTACATGAACAACAAAATATCTGTTAAAGAAACGAACATATTAAATAGTAAAACTTATTTAACTAATTGGGCGATAATACAGAAAAAAGTCACCAATTAATAAATATATATGAAAATAATTCATTCAATTAAAAACTTGCTTAAATTTTGCACCTCTCACCAAAATGATTGTATCAATTAGTAAAAGCTGTAATATTTAAAAATAAGAAAATATTTCCAATTAATACATTTATTAAATCAATGAAGTAGGTAATTGAATCACACCCAAATTTATTATACTCTACATCACCATATAACATTTTTACAAGTATAAATGATTGTGCAAAATTGAATGAAGATCGGTCTATAATTTACCATAGCTCCCATATAAGACCCAGTCTCGAGAGCCACCCAAAAGTCCATAAATACATATACATTTTAGTATCGATGTAATATTATGTATTAGTATTTTTTTATTTTTCACTTAATACAAGTAATTTTTGGTACACATAGGCAATGGTGTAGGATATCATATAGTTGGGCTTGACCGATTATACCTTTTTCTCCCTATATTTATAACATTTTGATAAAAAAAAATTTAAACAACTATGTTTATTGGAAAAAATACGGTAATAATTTTTTCTGTGAATTAATAAAGAAACAATATTTCAGAAAATCATATCTTAGGGTTAATTAAAAAATTCAGACACAAAGCTTGATCTCTTGTCAATAATTTCAAATGTTTGAATGACAATTACTTTCGTATTAGATTCTAATAAGTACTCACGTAATAGTGAAAAAATTCTCTAATAATCATTTGAAATTAAAAAACTATTACAAGTAAACAAATTTCGGGATCATTTTAAAATCAATTTTAAAACAAATTATTCATACACAAAAAAGGTCACCAATCCTCAAATACATTAGTAGTTAATTCATCCAATTAAAAACCTGTTTTGAAGAAAAGTTTTTCCAATTAAAAAAAAAATGATTAATTCAATCAAGAAGATAATTAAATCAATAAATTATTTATGTAAGAAATAACGTCTCATATACTTAAATATACAGTGGATGACAAAACAATGGAAACTTTTAAACTTCTGTAATAAAGAAAACTAAATCAAAAAGAATATTAAGAAAATCGATGTAATAGACATCATGTTTTGCAGTGATCACATTATATATTTTCATAAGGCCCTGGTACTCCAATAAAATTATCCCATACATTTTAATTCGATCAGCTTAGTAATATAGAAGATGAAGGTTAATTTGTGAAAAACAAAGGGATTTTCTTATCTCATAACATGTATAACAGGGTGACTATTAAATATATTTTGTAGCCTTTTAGCTAAAGATTTTTATTTTTTAAATCGGTAATACATATTTTTAAATCAAATAAATTATCTGTTATCTGATAATTATTCATAACTTCTCTTATTGTAATCTTTACGTTTAATAATAATTAATTATAATCCACGCAAATAGTTAACGAAAATGGCTAAAGTCAAAATATCTGAAGATTTAAAAATTTAAATTATAAATGATTTTAGTGTTGATTTTGAAACAAAAAACTATTTGTGATAAATAATCAATTAATAAGTCAAAAGTTTCGGAAATTATATAAAAATTTCGTGAGGCAGATATTAGGAAAACTCAACATCTTGGAGGAAGACCTCGTAAAACTACACAAAGACAGGATAATCTGATAGCAAAAGAGTTTAAAAAATGCCCAAAAATTACTCCTCGGGAGGTAGTCAATAATCTAAAATTGGAACTTAGTACTCGAACAGTTAGCCGCAGAGCAAATGAGGCTGCTGGTCCCGGTTGTTATCGTCCTGTGAAAAACCTCTTATTTCTAAAAAGAATCGCTCAGTTCGAATTCAATTTGCCAGAGATCATTTAAATTGGACAAGACAGACATGGAATACTATGCTATTTTCGGATGAGTCCAAATTTAATTTAAGAGGCAACGATGGAAGAACATTTGTAAGACGACCACCAAAGGGAAAGAAATTGGATCCAAAATGTACTAACAATTTAATTTAAGAGGCAGTGATTAAAGAAGAACATTTATAAGACGACCAAAGGGAAAGAGATTGGACCCAAAATATACTAACAAGACTGTTAAATTTTGTGTTAGCAATATTATGGTCTGGGGATGTTTTTCAGTCCAAGCTATGGATCCAATTCATATTATAAAAGATACTATGACTGGTATAGGATACAGAACAATTTTAAACGATGTAATGTAACCATATCCTGAGGAAAATATGCCGCTAGATTGGAGATTTCAACACGATAATGACACCAAACACACCTCTAGGGTTATAACCGAGTGGTTACAATCTAAAGAGGTAAGTATTTTGAAGTGGCCTGCCCAATCACCAGATCTCAATCCCCTAGAAAATCTATGGGAAATAGTAGATCACAAAATACGGACTCAAAATTACACCAGAAATGAATATTTATCGACTGCGGTTGTAAGGGAATGGCAAAATGTTTCAAAAGAAACTATTGACTCTTTAATTGGTTTAATGCATCGTCGTTGTGAAGCAGTACAGTGAAAACAAAGGATTCCCAAACCAAATACTGACTTATTCAAAACTTCAGATCATATTTGTTAAGATAATACCTAAGTTTCCATTGTTTTGTATATATGAAACGATGTTTGCAGATGTTTGCTGTTAAAATTTAACGAGATTAGCTTATAAATGACGGATATGCTAACTGATTCTGAAGCCTTTGTACCTACTAGGGACTTCGTTTTGGCAAAGAAGTTTTGGAATTTCTATTTAATAAATTTTAGTGCGGAAAAAATTGGTCTCAATCTTTTTCTATATAACAAAGAATTATGTCGGCTAAGCAATATTATCTTAAAAAATGGAATTAGTAGTTTTTTTTAATTTTTTCAATTCGGGAGGGTGTGTAGCTTGGCCGCTAAGGACTATGGTTTTATTTTCTATTTAATCAAATCAACCTAAATCCAAAAGCTTAGATGTGATCTATATTCAAAATTAAATAACTCGAAAATTGTAAGATATAAAATAGGACATATAAGCAGGATTTTTGTAGTTCTCATGAGGCCCTTTAAGAATATCTATTTGAAATCGGACGTGAAGCAAAATTATTTTATGATCGATTTCTCAGAGAGATTTTATAAAACGTGGTTGAAGTCGCTGCTAAGATTCGTTAGTACTGTGAGAAAATGATAGTGGGTTGCATTACAGATCAAGTTTAAAATAAAGTTTAAAATCTTTTTCTTTGAAAAAAATGTTAGCAAAAAATTTTCATAAAAAAAGAAAAATTCAAAAATTTTCTCTCTCTAAAACCAGCTTTGATTATAATTCTTTTTAATTTTGAAATCAAAGCAAAAAAAAAAAAACGTTATCTCCAATCCCATACAAAATCGATTAGTGTCATTCACAATCGTCACAATCTTGTGACACTCTTTAAAATTCTGCTTCTTGCTTTTTTTTCCTGATAGAGAAAAATCAAACAAACAAACAAACAAATATCCAACATATCTAACTAATACGATTTGAAACATCAATAATGCAAACACATCATATTTGGTTTGATGATATTTTCTACACAAATACGATTTAGCACAAGTAACTAAATGCATGCAAAAACAACAACAACATCATATACAAATACGAAAAGCAATAAAAGACAGACAGACAGACTAACTGACTGTCAGCCTTCCAACCATCCTGACCATATACATACACCGGTCATATAGTCTGTCAGTCTGAGAGTTGTAGTGCAACCATAATATAACTTTTGTTTGTCTGCAGCATATAATTTTTTTTTTTTCGACACAAACATGAACTCGCATTTACTACTCATGTGAGTACTTCAACTTGGCAATGTCTCCTCCATTGGTATTTTATTCTATTCATATTGAAGATGATAAAGCCTAGGAGAAGGAGGCTGAGAAAAAAGCAAACAAACAAATAAATAAATAAATATGTATACATACATAATATGTATGTATATAAAATATGAAAGTTTATATATGGGTACGAGGGTGTGAAAGAAAGTTTTGGGAAACTAGCATCGCAATATATACTATTTTAAAAGAAATTGAATCTGTTCTCACGCTAACCTTGTTTATTCCATTTAAATATTTGGTGTAATTTTTAAAATTGTAATTTTTTACTATGAAAATATGGAAAAAATTTGATTTTTCATGTGGCTCCAGTGGGCACAAGGAGAAGACGGGTAAACGGAAGAGTGTGTGTAGCCTAGTGGGTGTAGTCCAGATTCCATTTGGGATCAGAGATATATAAATTTAAAAATTGTACTTTTTCACTATGAAAATATGGGAAAATGGGAATTTTCATGTGGCTCCAGTGGAAACCAGGAGCAGGCATGAATCGGGAAGGCGGAAGAGTGAGAGTAGCCTAGGACTTAAAGATTCCAGAAATGTATCTTCTATGACCAGATTGCGAACAAGTTACCTGATTCATGTTCTCTCCACAAGGAGCAGATATGAATCGGGTAAACGGAAGAGTAGGAGTAGCCTAGAACTAATAGATTCCAGAAATATATCCTCTATGTCCAGATTCCATTTGAGATCAAAGATACATAATTATAAAAATTGTAGTTTTTCGCTATGAAAATATTGAAAAAATTGCAAATTTTATGTGGCTCCAGTGGAAACAAGGAGCAAATATCAATCGGTTAAACGGAAGAATGGGAGTAGTGTAGAACTAATAGATTCCAGAAATGTGTCTTCTATATCCAAATCTGAGATGAGATATATATTTTTAACAATTGTACTTTTTCAATATGAAAATATGGAAAAAAGGTAATTTTCATGTGGCTCCAGTGGACACAAGGAGCAGACATGAATCAGGTAAACGGAAGAGTGAGAATGGCCAAGGAGCAGACATGAATCGGGTAAATTTAAAAATTGTACTTTTCAATTTGAAAAATGATATCGTAATATCAGCTGCCTTGGCTTTTTGGCCAATTTGTCTATAGTTTGTATTGCAAATACTCAAAACAGAGACATCTCGTAGTCGTGAAGGTGGCTATAAAGATTTTACTGATCTTTTGGTTGTCGTAATGATAATTGTATGTGTATATCGCTTAGCCGCTAAGGTGGCAAGAGACTTATTCCTAGGAAATGTCCATGTTAAGGCCAACGTAGTCAGTCACAACAGCAGTTAATTTTGTGGTAATTAGTTAACTATTAGACAGAATGATTCATTGGTATATCGCGATGGAAATTGTAGCTCCGAAGTAGGAAGAGCTAAGACCCCTTATGCAAAACGTGCAACTAAAATGCTGCGCAAAGTATTATCCTGACGATCGAACTTAATTTAGTATTTTTACTATATAAGATATTACCAGTCTTGGTAATACTTAATTAATTGAGAGCCACCTCGTAGTGGTGACATTGGCGATAAACATTTTACTGATTCTTTCATAATCGTAGAGATAATTAAGTCGTTAAGATGACATTAGACTTCCTCCTACGTCATACCGATATTAAGGAGGCTAGTCACCTATTAACCAGAATTCATCGGTTTATAGTCACTTGTCACTCTTCATCGTTCACCATTGTGCTTATTGGCAATCGCCAATTTATTGCCTAATAGTCGTTTATGTCCCTTGTCATTTTACAGACTCTCCGGTAGTCGTGGAGGTGATTGTGTGTGAAAAAATTTTACCATTTAATATCCATATTAATGTAGCTAGTCTCCTATCCAACAGTTTATTAACCCGCAATTAGACAATTGTTGTTGTTGTTGTAACAGTTCTGCTGATACTTTAAGTTCCTTCCTGGTGAAAAAACATCCGGTTGATACAGCTGTCGCTGAGTTGACAATCTTAAGCCGAGTTGAGCTCTGGTCGTTCCGGGGCGAAGATCCACTTGACATGGGAACGTCATTTTTAGACAGTAAGATTCACTGGTGTATAGTCACTTGCCAATCTCCATTGGTCACCAATGTGCGTATATGCAATTGCCACTTTACTCACTCTATGGTAAGCGGGAAATCCGTTAGTCGTGCATGTGCCTTATCACTTTACTGACCCTTCGGTAGTCGTGAATAAATGTTCTACCAGTTAATACCCATATTAAAGTGGTTAGTCTCCTATGCAACCGTTTATTTGGTCGCTTCAGACAGTAAGATTCATTGGTGAATAGTAACCTGCCACTCGGTCATCATTTAACTGACTCTGGTAATCAGCAAAGTGGTTGCGTATAAAAGGTGCACTTTGTAACCCTTGATGTGAATATGTATGTAAATAAATGATACCTCTTTATCGCGGAAGTGTCTATTGTGTCTTTACTGACACTAATGGTTGTCGTGAAAGTGACTGTGTGTGCAAAAAAATGTCACCATGTAGTTGTTGAGGTGGCAAGGCACTATGCAACCAAATTTTTAAGAGGGTTTATGACGTTAGGATCGATCTCTCTTTTACAACCTCAAAGTTACCGTCCTTGTAGAGTTCCTTAAACCTACTTTCAGTTCTAGTGTGTCATGACTTTCAACGAAACTGAAATGGATATGATAGCAGGAATGTTGGTGAAGTCTGTACATCCACAAATAACTCATATTCCATTTCATGGTATCAAATTATTGTCTATAAACTCAGCTCAGTGATATCACTATAAAACGAGAATAAGGTGAACATATTTATGGTCCTTCCAACCGGATTAGTCCATGAAATATTACATTGATTTCTTTAAACAAATACATATGTATATTTAATAAATCCATTAAGATTTCCCAAAACTTTTTATAAGACCCTCTTAGAATATATAGAAACACATAATATAAAGCCTCTTTCAATACTCTTACACATTAATTTCAACACTAATACTCAAACACACATATATATGTATATAAACACATACAGACACTTCTTTTATTTATAAAGTAAATGTAGAACAGACCAGACAGTTAAATCAAATCAAAGTACAACAAAAACTAAAGTAATTGATGCCGTTTTATGATATTGCCAAATTAGACATAAGAATAGCAAAAACAACAACAACAATATAGCTTTTTATATTACAAGAAAAAACAACAACAACAAAAGTAACAAAAAGTATAACAAACTGCAATATCATACAAATGGTTATCATTCAAACATATAATGGTCATAACAACTTTTTATGCTTTAACGACTTCTTTGGGGTCATTAAGTGTTTCAACACTTAAAAACAAAAGTCCACAACAAAATGCCAACAAAATTGGGTATTCTGTTCTTTTTCTTTATCTTGTTGTGGGTCCTTTGCAATGTTTCTTTTTCTTTTTATTTTATTTATTTAGTTTTCTTTTTGCTGTAAAAGTACTTTTTGTTTTTTTGGTTACAAAACAAAATTGTAACACATGTTGTTATCATGAATTTTGTTTGTTTCTATTTGTTTTTTGTCAAGCTGTTGGTTGTTGTCATTATTGTTGTTGTTGTAGTATTTGCGGTTGTCTACAAAATACTAAAATTGAATATTATAATAAATTTATACCAACATTTTGTTATGTTAAAGATTTTTGGAATAATTTTTTTTTAATGAAATCAAACTTTCTTAAAAAAAAAAAACGTAGGCAGTTTGAAGGGTTTCATTTAGTTTGGAACTTGACTGTTGACTGTATTAAATGGAGAAAATAAGCTTTAGTTCAAGATCTTAATTTTGTCAGAGATAAACTTTAAGTGCAGGTCCTTAAAAAGACCCAAATTAATCTAGATGAAGAAAATAAGCTTTATTCAACCTCTCGATGGCGTTAGAAATAAACTTTAAGTGTAGGACTTTAAAAAGACCCAGATTAATCTAAATGGAGAAAAAAAGCTTTAATTCAAGCTCTCGATGGCGTTAGAGATAAACTTTAAGTGCAGGACTTTAAAAAGACCCAGATTAATCTAGGTGAAGAAAATAAGCTTTAATTCAAGCTCTCGATGGCGTCAGAGATAAACTTTAAGTGCAGGACTTTAAAAAGACCCAGATTAATCTAGGTGAAGAAAATAAGCTTTAATTCAAGCTCTTGATGTTCTCAGAGATAAACTTTAAGTGCAGGACTTTAAATAGACTTTGATTAATCAAACGTAGGCAGTTTTAAGGGGTTTTTGTAGTAGAAATCTTAACTCCTGACTATATAAATGGAGAAAATAAGCTTTAATTCGTGCTCTTGATGTCGTCAGATATAAACTTTAATTGCAGGACTTTAAAAAAAAACTAGATTAATAAATAGATTAATTTATTTAATTCTAGTATTAGATGTAATTTCTTTAAAGCTTTAATAAAAGCTCTGACTTTAAATTTAAATTAACTTTGATTAAAGCTTTTAAATGTAAATAAAGGTAGAGCTTTAAGCTATTCTTTATAAAACTTAGAATCGAAAATCTTAAGAAATACCTGTAAGTTCTAATCGGCAGATTCGAATTAGATAAAATTAAGCACATAAATAGTAGAGGTGTGTAACATTTTACATTTAGAAAGAGGATGAAACATACCCCTCAGGAGCGGACTACGATAGATCAAATTCGCTCCTTGTCAATTTTTTAATTCTTATTCGATTACTTAGCACAAAGAGAGTTACATACATCCACATTGCAAGTAATAAGCTGTAAAACATGCATGATTTTCCTATTCCCTATTTTCCTTACAAAATCCCTTAACAAACTGTTATCGTAAAATGTGTATGTATTTGTGTCTGCAACAAAATGAATTAATAGCTTTTATTTTTTTTTTTAGTTTTTTCTAATAAACTCATTAGAGTGTTGTTCGTTCCCTACCACAAGAAGTTACAAAAAATATATTAAAGAAGACGAAAACAAGAAAGGAAAAAAATTTGTTTTGGTAAAAAGAAAAGAAAAAAAGAAATGAAGTTGGTGTAAAAGATTCATTTAAAACGCCTACACAATACTTTAGTTTGTATTAATAGCTTGTGGCATTTAGCAGCCCACAATTTTCTTTCTTTTGTGGGTTTCTTTGGCTCAATAATTCATTTTATTTTGTTTTCTTCGTCTTTAGTGGTTCCGATTCTTTACTAGTATCTTTCTCTGTTACTCATTTTATCTCTTGGCTTTTTCTTTTCTTAAAATATTGCCAGAGTTGTAGCTGTTCTTTTTCTTTCTTTTTTTTTCATTGAGTTGATTATATTTGTTTTTGTTTATATTCTGTCAAATATTGGTCTTTTGTTTTGTATCTTTTGTTGTTTATTTTGTTTTTATTTGTTGCGTTTTCTTTACAGAACTTATAAAATATTTGTTTTTGGTACAATGGATACAATTAATGGAACAAAAATTATTCCAATAGATTTGTTAAAAAATCTGTAAATTTTGAAAGGACGACACAGATTAAGATTTACAAATTACTTGGTGGACATTAAATGGAATTGGTTAATATTTTTTCTTTGGTTCAACGTACGAATTCGTTGGTTCATGGAAAACATTCCTTGAAATTTAACGAAAAATTCAAGGCACTTATGAACGATACGTTGAAACCAATCAGTGTCTTCATTTCTTTAAATAAATCTTTTAGTTTTCTATTTCTATTTATGTATGTATGTACCAATACTTTGAATCAAAGAAATATTTCGTTAAATTATGTAAAACTAATTGTAGTAATTATTGGATAAATTTTGAGAAACAGTTTAAGCTGCTGAATTCGGATCTGTATTACTTCTAGTTATCGAGATATGAACCAAAATAGGTTTTCTTATATAGCGAACTAACAACTAAGTTAAGCAGTTTCAAGTTTATCAGTGAATAAAAATTATTTCTACATTGAATTAGTTTATAGCAGTACTAGGCTTCTCGCCCTTCATTGACTCATCTTCCAAAACCCTTTGTAGCAACTCGAAGAGATCATATTTTCATAGTAAAAATAGTATTTATCTTCGATTCAAGATGAAATCTGAGCATTGGACATTTTTGGCTGGAATACAATAATCATTGGCTACCGCTTCTTCCTATTTTATAGTCTGTACTATATAGACTATTTTATAGTCTACACTATATAGACTATTTTATAGTCTACACTATATAGACTATTTTATAGTCTATACTACAGACTATTTTATAGTCTATTCTACAGACTATTTTATAGTCTATACTATAGACTATTTTATAGTCTATACTATAGACTACTTTATAGTCTATACTATAGACTATTTAATAGTCTATACTATAGACTATTTAATAGTCTATACTATAGACTATTTTATAGTCTATTCTATAGACTATTTTATAGTCTATACTTTAGACTATTTTATAGTCTATACCTTAGACTATTTTAGCCTAATAACTAAGAGACATTTATAGTCTATACTATAGACGATTTATATTAGTCTAACTATAGACCCTTTATAGTCTAATATATAAATCTGTTATATCTTAGACTATTGTATATCTATCTAAGTACTATAGACTGGTTTTAAGTCTATCAATAGACATTAATAATCTTCGATAATATATTTTAAAGCCTATACTATTGCTATTTGATAGTCTGATAACTGTACGACTTGATTGTTATAGTCTATACTGTAGACTATTTTATAGTCTATACTGTAGACTATTTTATAGTCTATACTGTAGACTATTTTATAGTCTATACTGTAGACTATTTTATAGTCTATACTATAGACTATTTTATAGTATGTACTATAGACTATTTTATAATCTATACTATAAACTATTTTATAGTACTATAGACTATTATATTAAAAGATATGGGAAAGGTGTAGAGTAGGGCCTAAGCTTGTGGAAAAATCATCTTGTAATCACCCTGTTATAATACGAAATAATGTACAGGGTGCCACATTTTATCACCTCGAAAAAAGATTCAAAAATTATTAAAGAAAAACTGAGCAATTATTTGAATGGTTTTTATGAAGAATATTGACATATCTGCAGATGTTTATAATGATCTCATATATAATTTACAGACTACTCAACTTAGTACCAATTTCTGTAGCTATTAAACTATGTCCGTCCGTCTGTCGAGCTAAATGACTTACAATGGGTTGATCGAAAAATAAATAAATTATTACTATATCTGATAATCTACTGAACAGATCGAATTGAAATCTAAGACTGAATTGTAGAGAAGGACTTCAACTTTTGAAATCATTTAAACTTAATAGCAATTTCTGTATCGATTCCACTATGTCCGTCCGTCCGTCTGCCTAGTTGGAAGACTAGCTCTGTGAGCTAGTCAATCAATCGAAAACATTTTGGTAATAAAAATATATTTCATAAACTACTGGATGAATCGAATTGAACTGAGAGAGTGTAGAGAAGGACCTAAGCTTTCAGAAAGAATATTTTTTTGGTCACCCTGTTGTAATACAAGATAAGCTACTGGATGTAAAAGTCCACCATCTCCAGTAGAAAAAAGTAAAAAAACAATATAAAGGAACTGAATTTATATGGAAGAAAGTTCGTCTGGTTCATAAGCATTTCTGTAGATTATTATAATGCACATAAAAAAATGTTTTACTTTTCGTGTTAGTATCACTTTAACAATATCCGTCCGATCTTCTAGTTGGACGACTAGTTCACACCGAGGTCGATAGCAAAAATTTTAGTAATAAAAATATTTATATCTATATCTCATAAACTACTGGATGAATCGAATTAAAATGTATGAAAGAAATGTAGAGAAGAATCTAAGCTTTTAAAAAAGTCATCTGATAATCACCCTGCAATAGTACGAGTTAAGGTACAGGGTGTCAAAATAATTTAAAAGGTTTAAAAAATTCGTAACTTCTACAAATTAAATCCATTTTGAATGAACACTTGAAAAGAATGCGATAAAAAATTATATTTGAACTGGATCAGGCGCGTGCCCAACTCAAGCTTTTGGGGAGGAAAATAGAATGATTTTCTATATTATTTCCTTAAAATTTAAGTTTTAGTATATACTTTCCATTAAACATTTTTATTTTGGGGAGGGATTTAAAAATTTGTGAAATTAAAAAAAACTTCTACATGTTTTGGAAAATTAAAAAAAAAAATTTTAAACGATTTCTTTTCCAATCTTTCTATTGTCGTTTTATTTATCAAATTTAAAATTATAATGATAATGATATTCAAGAGTATTTCTATCATATATTTTATTATTAATTTCCGTTATTTTAGTGATTTTCTAGGAATTATTTTATAACAGATTTCCAGTGATTATGGCGAATTAAAAAAAGAAGTTAAGTTTGAAAACTTTAAAATAAATTATCTAAAGTGGTTCAGATTATTCAACAAGAAGTGACTAGACCTCTTAAGAATAAATAATAAAAAAATATATAAAATGGATTAAATGAATTATTAATTCAAATAAATTCTAAAATTTTTTCAATGTGATTTCGTTTCTACAACAATAAAAATAAATAAATTGAAATGTTGTAATCGTAACGAAAGTTGTTTATTTGCTGGAAATAAAATATATATATTTTTTTTAAATCAAATTGAAGGAAACTATTATTTGCTACGGAAATGTATATATTATTTTGTCTAATAATATATAAATCTTTAGACATTAACAACAACTATAATGTCATGATAAAAACATGTTTATTTTTTTTTTTTATATAAAATCACTCACATATAAATCTGTCACAGTTGGCAACTTTGGATGCTCTAATTCTTAAAAACAATTACTAGCTAATTAATGTAAATTATTTAATTAAATACATGCAATTATTAAGTAGACAAAGTCATTGAAAAAATTAGCAATAAAGTAGTAAAACAAAAACACGTTTTCAGACATTTTATTAAAAACCCCCTATAGGAATTTTTATTAAAAAAAAAAATAAAAAAATACACGATAAGAAAATCTTAATCATACTTTTCCCATTTTATTGCCAAAAATTTTTAAAAGATAAATGTTATCTTATCTTATGTTAATATTAAAAATGTCTAATGGATGTTTTTTTTTTTTTCTTTATTAAAATATACTTATTATAATAGCAGATAATAAGACCAACGATTTTATTTTTAACTAAATTTAGTCATGTCTCTCATGGCACCATAACTAAATACTTAGTATTGGTTATCTTATTATTAGTAGTAAATGTACTATATTTAGTATATAATTAACACAAAATAAAAATACTTTAATTAACTTAAATTAACAAATAAATTGTCTGTTAAATATATGAACCGTTTATTTTGAAAATGGTCTAAGTCCCTTTATTGGAAAAATCTATAGTATGAATTAAAACTAAATATTTAAATTTGTGGGTAAATTATGAAATTAAATTATAAATTAATGGTTAGAAAGGTGTTAATAAAGGGTAAAATAATGTCCCCTAATCTACCCTTTTTTTTGGTAAATTCGTATGAAAATTTAAAGCACTTTTCAGAGCTTTTTAAAGGAATATTATTTAATTAGAATAAAATGTAGGACCTATCCGACGATGTCGAATGAAATGTGTTGGAACAGTATGTGTGGGAAACTATAATAAAATTTGAAATTAATTTGTTGTTTTCCATATAAATTGTCGAAATGAAATTTACTTTCGACATCGTGTGACTGGCCGATATTATCTTTTGCACAGTGGGGTCAATTATAAATTTTTTTGGAAATAAATTTAAATCTCCTAAACTACTAGTTGGATTAAATTGAAATGTATGGAAGGGTTGTAGAGGAGGACCTAAGCTTTCAGAAAAATAATCTCATAGTCAACCTGTGTTAACACAAGATAAGCTACAGTTTGCCATTGACTACCTAAGTTATCTCTTATATATAAAAAGATATTCAGGCTTGAATTATGAATTTTTGATCTTTTTGCCTCGACCTTCTGTAGATTTTCGGTAATAAGTCCGGAGGTGTGGTAAATATTTTTGAAAAATATTATATAATTTGCTATATATTTGAAAATAATATACTGAAAGAAGTTTTAAATTATCTCAACTTGTCTAGAGGTGAAAAATATTCAAAGTCTGCGCTTTGAAATTAGTATGAAAAAATGGATATTTTTTACAAAAATATAGTACCTTCCTTCACTTTTTTCTTAAAGTAACGTAAATGAAAAAATTTTTTCTTAATTTATTTCAAAAGACAAGGCTTCATAAATTTTCAAGAATTAGATTTAGAACGATTTGAAACTAAACTGCTTCCCGCCTGGCCAAAAACGAATGCAGGAGAGCAGATTTCATAAAAAACTCAATTATTTAAAGGACTTTTTTCATAGCGCAAAAAAGCATATTAGTATTAAACTTTCGCCATTATTTCTTACACTATATCTAAAATATATATTGATCTTGCCAAGCACTTTAAAGAAATATAAAAATCCTTAAAATCAGACTTCATTTGTAAAAGTAACGATTTTTTAAAACTTTTAAATACTTGAGGTAATCAACTTAGGCACCCTATAGCTTATCTTGTGTTAACACAGGGTGACTACAAGATTATTTTTCTGAAACTTGGGTTCTCCTCTGCAATTTTTCCGTTAATCATTATATTACTGCTTTTTATACAAAAAAATCATTCTTCGATTTTTAGTTTCTGGTCTATAACTCGGTAGTTTATAAACAAATTTTATTGCTTCATAAATCCGAAATTTTATAAAAATATTTATAGCCGATCTGTAAAAAAGTAAAAATCCATAACTTAAACAATGGCTTCAAAAAAATCAAAAATGTTTTTTGCCCTATATCTCAGTTATTATTGAACCGATTTATTTAATTTGTTTCAAAACAAAAATTCAGAAAAAATTGTCCAAGCGTTCTTTGCAAAAACGAAGTCCCTAATATATACAGAGGTTTCAGAAACTGGAAAACCGGTTCTAAAAACCGATCTTTTTTTAAATATTTCCTCATTGTATGAACCAATCTTGCTGAATTTCAAAAACAAAATTCTCGAAAGGATTTCCGAGCGTTTGATATATTTATTATATATGTCAGTTATCGGCGGGCTTCATAAATCCCATTTCAACCGACACACGGAGGGATAAGCGGACGGACATGGTCCTATCGTCATCATTTCATACAAGGAACCAGAAAATGTCAACTTCTTTTGGCTCTCCGATGAAAATTGTGGGAATTAAAAACGGAATGACAAACTTTAATATACCCTTTACATCTCTGGTGAAGGGTATAAAAAGGTACTTTTTTCCAAAAAAAGTACCAGTTAAAAATAAGTATATTTTTTAAAGAAAAGACTTTAAAGCATATCAAACCCGTTTAAAAAGTTTTATACCCTAAAAACTTTTTTTATCTTCTCTCAAAATTTTTCAAGTCCAAGGTGTCGACCTAGACACATAAAATAAAAACAAATTTATTGGGCCCTATATGGTATCAAAAATGTATAAAGGGTATTTGAAATTCTTTATTACCTTTAACAAAACCTTTAAAATTCCTTATCTTTAATTCTAATCTAAATAGTAAAAAATCTTATCACAGACAACCAACCACTCATTCCTGCAAACTTGAAATGAATTACAAATGATAAGTGGAAGAAAAAAAAAAACACCAAAACATCAATAATATTTTTACTTGATTCTCTATTAGCATTCATTGGAATCTTTAAACAAGTGCCCACAGCCAAAGAGCAAATGAAAATAGAGAAGAGAAATAGAAATTCTAACAAAATAATTTCATTTACCATCACCTAAATACTTAATACCGAACTAATGATATTTTTTTAAAGCAAAGTGGGTGGCTTGGACTGCCCGAACTAAACGCCAGTCCATTCAACAAATAATAACAAAAACAAATTTAGCATTTTTTTTTTTTCATTTTACTAAAAACTATTAATCTTATCTGTTATAATTGAAGTACTCTAGACTTATGGTTGTTGGGCAGCCAAAAACATTTAAACCTTAAAATATTTTAAGCAGCCAATAAAATTAATCATTTAAACATTCAATTCAAATTCATTTAGAAAAAAAGGCTAAAGGGCTGTTAACTTTAAATCTTTTGATTCAGTTATTAGTTAAGATTTTTGTTGGGAAATTATTTAAAGGGATAAATATTTATCTTAAGGTTATGTTTATATTAAATAATTCCTTTGTTTTTTTATTTAAATTCATATTTTATTTATATTTTACTTTAAAATCACAAATAATTTATTTTAGATTGAAATTCACGTGCTTTATAAGTTATACTTTAATTGTATTTCATTTAAATTATTTAAATACTGGCTATGATGATTTTTGTATAGATAATAAATACAGCCGAAAAAAAATGTTTTTGGGCTATAAAAAATTAATTATTAAAAAAAAAAAAGTGAATTAAATTTTTGTCTGAATTTTTTTCAAATTTAAAAAAAAAAAAAAAAATAAAATATAAATTTAAGTCGCTTGAGGAAATTAATAGCTTCGAGTATCTTTAAATTTAACAAGAATTTAATTAAAAATCGATTAGTACTAAACTGGACTAAATTGAACTATAACTGAAACTAAGTAGAATTGAAGTAGGACAGTAATATAATTGAAACTGAACTTAATTAGGACTGATTTTATAAGAGAACTAGAACTTAATTGGAATTGAACTGGAACTGAACTAAAATTTAATTAGAATTGAATCAGAACTGAACTAAAACTGATCAAGAACTGAACGAATTGGAATTGTACTAAAACTGAACTGGAACTGAACTAGAATTGAAATAGAACTGAATTGTAGTTGAACTTGAATAGAACTAAAACTAAACTAGAACTGAATCAGAACTAAAACGTGAAATGAATTTGAACCGGCCACAAACTGAACTAGAATTAAACTCGAACCGAACTCAAACTGATCTAGAACTGAATTAGAACAGAACAAGAACTGACTACAAACTGAAAAATAATTGAATTAGAATTGAACTAAAACTGAACTAAAACTGAAGTGGAACTGAACTAGAATTGAAATAGAACTGAATTAGAGATCAATTTGAATATAACTAAAACTAAACTAGAACAGAATTAGAACTAAAACTTGAAATGAACTTGAACTGACCACAAACTGAACTAGAATTAGAATTGAACTAGAAATGAACTGGAACTTAAATAGAACTGAACTAGAATTGAACTAAAACTAAACTAGAACTGAATTAGAACAGAACGAGAACTTACTACAAACTGAAATAGAATTGAATTAGAATTGAGCTAAAACTGAACTGGAACTGAACTAGAATTGAAATTTAACTAAATTATAGTTGAACTTGAATAGAACTAAAACTAAACTAGAACTGAATTAGAACTAAAACTTGAAAAGAACTTGAACTGACCACAAACTAAACTAGAATTAAACTCGAACCGTACTAAAACTGAACTAGAACTCAATTAGAATTGAACTAGAAATGAACTGAAATACAACTGAAATAGAACTAAACTAAAACTGACCTAAAACTTAAGTAGAACTAAATTAGAAATGAACTAGAACTGACCACAAATTGAACTAGAACTTAATTATAAAACTAGAACTAAACTTGAACAGAACTGGGACAAAAATATAAATGAACTAGAATTGACCACAAACTGAATGAGATTTGAACTACAACTGAACTAGAATGGAACTGAACTGAATTAAAACTAAAGTGGAACTAATCTGGAACTGAATTAGAACTGAGCAAACATTTAAACAGAACTAGAATTGAACGGGAAGTACTTCAGTACAACTAATTTAGAACAGTCCTCAAACTGAGCTATCGAACTAAACCAGTGCATAGTTTCTGTAACTTGTGAAAATTTTTCGAATCGAAAAATAATTTATTATTATAGTAGTCATTTAGTTTCTCACCGGGTGATTTGATAATATTTGAACTGAATACTTATGAAGTAAACAAAAAATTTTTGATTTTCTCTTACTTGAATTTCTCTTACTAGAATCGATCTAACTTTTTTGGTGGTACAAGATGAGTATTATTTTTTCGAATAAAAAATTTCTCACACAGTTACAGAAATTAGGTGCAAAACATAACTAGAACTGAACTTGAATTGTACTAAGGAGTGCGATCGAAAAAATATTAACATATATAAAATTCAAGAACTATAAAATGCTTGATTATTGAGTTTTCATTGTTTTTGTGTTGAATTGAAGTCCAATACCTCTTCACTGTCCTTGTCTCTGAACAATTTAGAAAATTGACTTCTCTTGGTACAAAAACTTGATGCAAATTTGGAGCTAAAATATGTAGAACCATTGTGCTTTCTTATGAAAGGAAAAATATTTTTTTTTGCAAAATTTTGTGCCCTATTATTGGCTTAACATTTTTTTGCCTTGAATATTTTGAACTTTAAGCATTAAATTTTCGTACCAATAAGCCTGAGTACTGAGCCAACATGGGTATTTTTCTACCAGATGTGACCTTCAAAATATCAATTGGGTCTTTTTCTCCACGAACCAAGTTTCCTATCAATGGTCGAATTCTCCTCCTGATACTATTTAATAACATTGGATACAGTTTGACAGCAGACATTTAATTCTTTTGTTTTGGGAACTGAACTAAAACTAAATAAGAAACGAGTTTTTGTTTACAAACCATTTTCTTTGAGTGTAAAGTTCAAACTTATCTACAGACTACAATTGTATAACAATAGATTAATTTTATAACAATAAAAAAAAATCATTTTATTCATTCTATTTATTATTATTATTTTTTATTTTTTTGCAAATAAGCTCGTATATTTATTTGTTGTTATTTTTAAACAATAAATAATAAAAAGCACATATTTTATTGTATTAAAAAAAGCATTTATTTATTATCATTTAAAACAATTTAAATAACATCAAAAGCATTTTTTTATTTGATTGAGGTTGTTGTACGAAAGAGAAAGAGAGAGACAATAATTGGAATAAAATAAATGTGTTTTTATTTATTTTTTTTTAATGAAAATATTAGTAAATTAAATTGTGTATAAAGGGAGTAGGAAAAAAGTTTGTTTGAGACAAAAAAGAAAGAAAAATTGAAGTCAATATAAATAAAATTAAAAAAAGAGGACTTAAGAATTTGGAAAATTATTATTTTAATGAAGCTGAAATGTATTAAGATGACTTACTATTAAATATAAAAAAATATAATAAATAAATTTTTTTTTATTAAAAAAGAAAAAACAAGATGTAAATGATAAAATAATATTTATTTTAATGAAAAACTAATAATATGAATAATTTATTTTATTTTTTAAATAAAGCCTATTTTTGATAACACTCTAGGGTATTTAATTTGTTATTGAAATCTTTCTTTTTAATTTAAATTAAAGCGCACAACTATTTCTTATAGAAAATTAGAAAAATATAAATATTTTTTTTCTCACGTGTTAATTCTATAATTCTAGAATAATCTCAATAAAATTTAAGGCTAAATAATAAAAAAATAAATAAATTATATTTTGTTGTTACTAATTCCCTTATCATTTACATGGTTTCAGTGATCATAAATATAAATTTCTCTGGTCTTGGGGGGATTCTTTTATAATTGTATAGTAAGTCAATTGTAGTTTGTTAAGTGTGGATTTCTTTTAACTTTAGCTAAAAGTTGGTAACCACATAGTAATACTACGAATATTAACTATAAAAGTTTTGGGCCACAAACAAATAATCCTTGAAAAATGTTTGGTGATAAGAATTTTTAGTTTAACAATGTTTTTTATCTAACTAATAGATATCATTAATAGGCTAAGTCGTGTCGCAGATATATTTTTATTTATTTATTTATTTACTTTTATATTTATTTACTTTTATATTTATTTACTTTTATATTTATTTACTTACTTACTTACTTACTTACTTACTTACTTACTTACTTACTTACTTATTACTTACATTATTACTTACTTATTACTTACTTAACTTACTTACTTATTCTTACTTACTTATTATTAGCTTACTTACTTACTTAACTTAACTTACTTACTTACTTACTTACTTACTTACTTAGTTACTTTATTACTTACTTATTACTTTACTTATTACTTTACTTACTTACTTTACTTACTTACTTACTTACTTCTTACTTTTATTACTTATTACTTACTTATATTATTACTTACTTACTTACTTATTCTTACTTTATTATTACTTACTTATTAACTTCTTACATATTACTTACTTACTTAGCTTACTTCTTACTTACTTACTTACTTACTCTATTTACTTCTTACTTACTTACTTAACTTATTCTTAGTTACTTATTATTACTTATTATACTTATTAGCTTCTTCTTACTTACTTACTTACTTACTTACTTACTTATTTACTTCTTACTTACTTACTTACTTACTTACTTACTTACTTACTTTATATACTTATTACTTACTGTACTTATTACTTACTTACTTACTTATTTTATTTAATTATTTCTTCATTATTATTTATTTATTATAATTATTATTTTGATAAATATTTTAAAACGCATATATATTCTACGATCAGACATTAACATTGTAATTTAATTATTAAAAATATTTAACATAGTGTATAATAATTCGACTTAAGTCTGCCGATTTGAATTAAGATACTTAAATCTACGTTTATGTTGTTTTTGTTCGTGCTTATAACAACATGATTATAAGATTAAATTTTTACGATAAACGTTTACAATGTGCATCACAATAATACATACAATACAAAATATACCTACATATGTATATGTATAAGTATTTGTATCTATAAAAATATATCACAGTCTCTCACAAATACACTAAAAATCTAATTCCTTTAGCTTCTTCTTTTTCTATTTTGCACTGTATTATTAACCGCAAAAAAAGAAGAATGAAAACTAAATAAAAACAAAATACGAAAACAATAAATACAAATAAACAATTTATATATTTTTTCTAGGTTTGTTAACACAATATAAAATACCTACAAACATACATACATATGTATATGTTTTTGTGTGTATGACAAATCCTACATGCTGCTAATTCATGACTTTACTGAGAGCATTTTCATTTATAAGAGTAGAGTATGTATGTCCATGTGGTATATAGTTACTTACCAATACATGCGTATTATTCCTCTTTCTTAAACGAAAGTGGAATATAAATAAACAACGAAAATTGAAATCGAAATTAAATCTTTTCTTTATTTTTTTTTTACTCTGCTAACCTCTCGATTGAGTAGTAGCTACGCAAAATCATCAATTTATTTTAATAAAATTTGAAAAAAAAAAATACTTTTAATTTAAAACTAGTGATTGTGTTTTTGTGAGAATTTTACTATAGTGTTTGTAAGTCTGAAAGTGTTTTATGTATTCCTGAAGTATGTAGACTAAAGAGACTATTTCTAATTTTTTTCCATTCCAGTTTTAATTCACTTTTTAGAATTATTTTGATTCAAAATGAGTCTAGTTCAGCTGCAGTTCAGTTTTAGTTCAATTTAGATTCAATTCAATTATACTTCAGTTCCAGTTCTGTTCTAATTATGTTCTCGACCAATTCCAAATCGATCCTTTTCCAGTTCTCGCACAGATGTAGTTCAATTACAAATTATTTATTTTTCAGTTCTGGCTGAGTTATATTTTCTAATTTAATTCTAATTCAGTTTTAGTTCAGCTTTAATTCCGTTTTATTTCAGTTCTAGCTCAGCTTAAGTTCAGTTCTAATTTAATTCAATTTCAGTTCTAATTTAATTCTAGTTCAGTTTTAGCTTAGTTTTAGTTCCATTCTAGTTCAGTTTTAGTGCAATTTTATTTCAGTTTTAGTTCAGTCCTGGTTCAGCTTAAGTTCAGTTTTAGCTCCGCTTTAATTTAATTCTAGTTTACGTCTTAGTAAGCTCTAGTTGAGTTTTAGTTCCATTATAGTTCATTTTTATTTCAGTTCTAACTAGTTCTAATTTAGTTTAGTTCTAGTTCAGCCAAAGTTCAGTCTTAGTTCAGTTCTAATTTAATTCTAGTTCATTCTAATTTAATTCTAATTCATTTTAGCTTAGTTTTAGTTCAATTCTAGTTCAATTCTGATTTAATTCTAATTAAGTTATAATTTAATTCTATTTCAGTTCTAGTTCAGTATTATTTTAGTTTTCGTTCGGTTCTATTTCAGTTCTAGTTCAATTGTGTTTTAATTATTATTCAGGTCTAATTTATTTCTAGTTCAGTTCTAGTCCATTTCTAGTTTAGTTGTAGTTCTAGTTCAGTTGTAGTTCTAGTTCAATTGTGTTTTAATTCTAATTCAGTTCTAATTTATTTGTAGTTCTGTTCTAGTTCATTTCCTGTTCAGTTCCAGTTCAATATTATTTTAGTTTTCGTTTAGTTTCAATTCTTCAATTCTTGTTCAGATCTAGTTCAGTTTTATTTCAATTTTAGTTCAGTTCTTATTTAAACCTATTTCAGTACTAATTTAATTCTATGACTTTTCTGGTTTAGTTTTAGTTCAGTTCTAGTCATTTTAACTTCTGATCGATACTTTTTTTAGTTCTAGTTTGGTTTCACATAAGTTCTATTTCAATTCTTCAATTTATATTATTTTCAGTTTGAATTCTTATTCACTTTTTATTCCGCTTCAGATGAGTCCAACTTAAATTACAGATCAATTTTGTTTAACAAATTTCATATTTAATTAAACAATATAAAGTTATTGATCTTTTATGTGTTGTATCATTTTGTAAGAATTATTTCGATTAACTTTTCTCCCAGATGTAATTGATGCCCGAAGGAGTCTTAAACTTTGATACATTGAACGATTATATGATATTGCATCTATTCACAAAATCCAAACAAACAAAGTGGTCACTCTTTACTACATACTCTTTGTTATAATAGAATTAAAAATAAACTTTGCCTAAAACGAAACAAATGTGTGTAGTACTAGTATTTTAATCTGAATTCTCATGGCGATTTTTATTAAAATATATACTATAAGACACAATGTTCGTTCATGTTCTCAATTTATACTGATTGTAATATATCTGCTGCCTATAAGTGTGTGTTTGTTTATATAAGAGATTTCATTTCATTTCATTTTTTTTTTAATAGAGAGGCTCATATATACATATTTTATTATTTGTGTTATTGTATTTATTTTATTGTTTACTACTACAAACATACATATTTAAAGAAATCACTAAAGATTAAGAAACAGAAAGGAAAAAAATATTAATGAAAATTTATTTTAGTCGTCGTTTTAAATTACAACGCAATGGAACCGTTTATGAGCACGCGACAAAAGTTGGCGTTCTAATTCGCCATTTAAATCGCGGGCTCTTGTTTATTGAAATCGTAAAGCGAGAAAACGTAAACATAAACAATAATAACGGTTAAAAATTAACAATTAAATAAAGCGTTAAAGTGTTGTTGTACATACATACATATACATTAACATATATATTTCTTATATGTTTGTCGTTTTTATTATAAAACAAAAACAAATTTAATATTTAATAATAAATTTTATTGCCTATTTACAGGCTATTGAATGAATCAATGATTCTAATGATATTAAATGTGCGCTCGCGTGTGAAATGTCACGAGAAAAACGTGTTTTGAAATTATAATTTTTTTTTGTTTGTTTTTGTTTTTGGGTATTTCAATATATGAAGTTAAACAAAAAGTGAAAATACAAATAAAGTTTGTTTTCAGTTTGCAAAAAAAAAAAAAGTAAAAAATATATAAATTAATAAAGAATAGCTAATTGTGTTTATAAAGTGTGTAAAAAACGTATTTGTTTTGCTGTTTATTAGATAATTTGATTGTTTTTGTAAAAAAAAAACAAGTAAGTTACTTTTTTTGTCAAAAAAATATTTTTTTTTTTATGAAAAGTAAAAAATTTAAATATTTTATAGAGAAATTTATAGAAATATAAGTAGATAGATGGATGAATAAATAGATGGACAGACAGATGGACAGATAGATGGACAGATAGATGGAGAGATAGATAGATAGATAGATAGATAGATAGATAGATAGATAGATAGATAGATAGATAGATAGATAGATAGATAGATAGATAGATAGATAGATAGATAGATAGATAGTTAGATAGATAGATAGATAGATAGAAGATAGATAGATAGATAGATAGATAGATAGATAGATAGATAGATAGATAGATAGATAGATAGATAGATAGATAGATAGATAGATAGATAGATAGATAGATAGATAGATGGATACCAAAACTGAAG
>MINK01174468.1:0-17224 GCA_001735545.1 Phormia regina
ACACGGAATGACAAAATCAATATACCCCCCATCTTTTTGATGGTGGGTATAAAAAAACGCCATAAATGAAAAATAAAAAAGATGAAATATAACGTGGTAAATAAGAACCAACTTTTACTGTTTTTCTATCACTATTGAATTTTTTTAGAGGGTATGATTACTATGACCACGTCTTTAGACAGTCACACTTGTATAACTCGTCTGTCCTATTAAGATTTATTAAACTGCAATATATAGCAACTTAACTTATCTTTGAGCTGAATTTATATATATTTTTTTTTTTGTTCCGCTAATATTTCCATAGTTATTCCGTAATAAGTAGCGAAAAAAATATTTATTTATTAATATATATATATATATATTTTTTTTTTTAAATGTTGGACAATTTGATCCATAACTCTGAAATTTTTGGGTGCATATTGATGACATATCTTGAAGACAGTTTTCTTATGCATCTTTTGGTGTATCATTTATCAAAATCATGTGAACGGTTCCTAAGTTATAGTCTAAATTTGACAAACCATTGTCGAATTTTATGGTGTGACCATGGAATAAGGTAATGATCTTAGTGATGCCCATTGAGAAAAATCAGTACGTGATCGAAAAAAAGTAAATACAAATTTTTGTTTAACTTATCAAAAATCCAACTACTCCTCCTTTTTTTGTTTCACGAATAAATAAATTTTTTTTTTGCCCACCACTGTATTTCTGCTCAATTGTAGGTTACATGAGAATTTTTATTTAAATGTGAATGAAATCAAGATTTATGCATCAATTTTAAAGATATATATCTTATTTTATTTACAGCTTTATAAGCTTTAAGATTAAAATGATAAATTGAAACACTTTTGATGTTTTCATTTATTATAAGAAATTTTAATAACAAAAAAATCTAAAATTTTGAATGAAAAATATTTTTTTTTTTTTTTCAAAACTTAATTCAAAATAACTTCAAAACTAAAGGGCACATAAAAAAATTAATGATTTGAAGTGATTTTCAGTACGCATTTTTTGGTGTATCACCTATGTTAATCGTACACACCTTTCTTGAGTTATGAGGAAATATACAAGAGTAATGGCTTCACTATAGAGCGAAATATTAGGCCAGACCATAAAATAAATCCAGGCCAGATGGAAAAAAATTGAAAGCAAATTCATGTTAATGTTATTAAATGTTCCACTATTCATCTTTGGTGAAGGATTTTTTTTGTCTACCAGTGTAATTTGAATCTAAATTGTTTACTTAAGTCCCTTGCATTTCTTTCAGAATATTATTGCACCAAAACTACCTTTAAAATTAAAAGAAACAAACTTTAAAAGTTTATTTCTATTTCTGAACATCTGTTCCTTAAAATTGTTATCTAATTTTTTAGCATACATACATATATACATACATACACACCACCACAATACACTGACATTTTACTTTCAAAATGTGACGTATGTAGATACAAATTGATTGATCACCAGCCAACAGTTTTGAAATAAACATACAACATAATTTTGAAAATGCTCCCAATATATACAAATCAATTTGTATAATAAAATACAAAAAAAAAATACTTAAAGTTAAACATTAAAATAAATGAAATCTAGAAAATCCCATATGTTTCTTAAGAAAAAAAATGGAGCCATAAAAATATACATCAAGGTCAATGTTTCCACTGTCATTAAACATTAAAAAAAAGAAGAAAAAAATAAATTTAAATATTAAATAGAAAAGAAATTTATCTACAAACATTGTATACAATAAACATTAAAACTTTGTGTTTCTTTTTTTTTCTTCGTTGAAACTATATTTAAATGTTGAAAAAAAAAAAATTGCAAAATATATTTTTTCCCTCTGTGTCTCTTCTTAGCACATTTTCTAAACAAACAAAAATTGCCAAATAACCATCATTGCATAGTGGGGCAGAAATAAAAATTTTTGCAAATAAATCTGAAACTTCTCAACGGCAATAGATTTGCATGAAATTCTATAGGAGTAGCAGAGGATTGTACCATGTTTGGAAAATGGACCTAATGAACACCTAAGGGTTCAACTTTTATATGGAAAATTAAAGCTGCAATAGTTTCGTTTCTTAAAAAATATTGATTTCGATCTTTTTCTGTTTAAAACAATTATTTCAGCTTAGCAATGTAATTTATATTAAAAAATCGATTTTATACTTTTCAGATTTTTGCAAATTAAAACAATTTTTTATGGCAAATTATAATTATTATATATGTAATAAAATCTTTGTTAGTTAAGATATCTTAACAAAATTTTCGATGAATGTAGATCTAATCATATAAATTGAGAACTTAAAAAATCTTTAAGATTTCTTTAACGGAAATCCACCAATTCCTGAAAACTGGATTTTTTACATTTTCAGCTATAAAATCCACTTTTTTCGAAGTTCCCTGGACTTAGCAATATATTATAGATTTCTAAACTGCATTCCGTTAGCCTATTCGTACTTTAAGATTTGAGAAAATATAGTCTAAAGTCAAAAATTTTACATATAAAATGTGTCAAATTCGGAAGGGAGCGTACCTAGTCCACTTGAGTTATTGGTTTTAAATTTTAACTTGAAGTCATCTCTGTTAATTTATCTTTAAGAAAAGTTTGTACATTTTTATATGTTGCTAAAGAAAATTTTATTTTAGAGAAAAAAGAGTGTAGATACTTTTTCAGCCAAAAAGAACACAAAAAGTCGTTTTCTTCTGCAATTTTCAAATTAAAAATTGTTTATTTTTTTGACTCGATAAAGATATCTACATCAATTTTTTTTATTCATCTTTAACTAGTTAACTAGTAATCTTTAACTAGTAACAAAAAATCTAATAAAATCGGTCAGAAATAATAGGATATATATGAAAAAAATCACAGGCAAATAACTCGAAAACTATAAGAAATAAATAAGATATGCAAGCATATTTTTATAGGTCTTATCAGTTTGTAGAACAATATATAAAAACATTTTAAATTGGCAAGCGATTAAATTTTTTTATGATATAGTTACCTTACTTTGAGCTCCCTTAGCTCCGCCACAGATGGGTTTGTTATGTCTCCCTCCAAACTTAACATTATACACTCCTCTGCTATGTTTATATTAAATTTCATACAAATCCAACCGGCCGATCAAAAGTTAATGATTTATTACCAAAAAATGTCGATTCTGCCCCAGTGTGAAACCAGAGTGAAACAAAGCGGTTATAAATTGACCCTGAGGGGTTTATTGGGCCCCTCTTTCAAACTTATTATTTAAAACTATACAAAATTTCACACAAATCCAACTAACCGTTAAGAAGTTAAAGATTCATCACCAAAAAAAATTTTCATTTTCGCTCCACTGTGCATTGTATAAAAAATACAAGCCAAAATTATAATAAGTTAATATAAAACAAGCGCGAATATTATTTTGCTCAAATTTAATGCCAATCAAACCTTATAAAAGATAAATATTTGAGTCAAAATTTGTTACCCTAGGTTGTACCGTTCGAGCCCTATCCTGATTTAAGCAGATGGTTAGACGGACTGAAACTGCTATGACCCACAAAATATATACTTTATGGAAACATTTAAATAAAATGCCATTTTTTTCGATTAACATTAGTTTGACGATAGATGTATCGATTTAAACGATTTAATAATATTTGTACGTTCGTTTGGCTATAGAATAGCCAGAATAGAGTAGAAGCGCCAAAAATTACACTTAATTCAGGGAAGAGCATAATGTGATTACAAAGTGTCCGTAATTCTACAAAAAATTCTGTGAACAGGAAATGTGTAAATAAAAGAGAAGAAGAAAAGTATAAAAAACACGAAAACAATTTTGTATTTAAATTCTAAAATAATTTATTTATTTTATTTATTTATTTGTATCCATTGTGTTTAATAATTTACAATTAAATATAAATATAAACCCAGAAAAATATGTATTAGTTCTACAACCACTTCCAGAACACACGAATATAGCTTGTACTTGTTCTACTTTGGCGTTGCGGTCAATGATTTTTATTTGAAATTGTTACCTCCAGAACTAGTTCTCTAGAAAAATTTGCTAGCCAGCACCCATTTTGTGGAATAGTTCTAGAACTTGTTTTCTAATCAATGATTTTAGTTCGAAATTTTCACATCCAGAACTAGTGCTATAGGAGTGTTAGAGAACGGTTTTAGAACCTGTTTGTTTCTAACGGGCTATTTCCAAAAAGGCCACTTTTAAATTCAATTAAACGCTTTCTTTTTTTGTAGAACCAGTAATTGGTTCTTAGAAGTGTTGTAGAAGTCATTCAGGATTAGTTCATAAGAACTAATTTTCTAAAAAATTTCTTAAAACGAATTTAGAATTGCAATTGGTATCTACTCCACTAATTCTGATGATGTTATAAAAGAATCTGAAGTGATTCCGATTTCACCAGTTCTAGAACTAATGATTTTAGAACATGTTCTAAATTAGTTAAAATATCAGGATGTAATGAAAAATTTATAAATCTATGTAGTTGGTTAAAAGTATTGCACATGCTTCTTATTGGATCGACAACGGCACAAATAGATTTAAAAATGCCACCATTAAGGGAATGAAGTTACGGGAAGGACGTCGAGGAATGTTTTAAAAAAATTGTGAATCAAATGTGCTCTAAATGGGCCAAACGCAAATATTATTTTAATAAATTCATATCTTCCAAACTACTAGTCGGATGGTATTGAAAAATATCGTAAAATTATAGAGGAAGAACTAAGCTTTTAGAAAATTTATTTTATATTCACTTTGTGATAATAGGAGATATACTACAGATTGTCAAAGTTGACTATTTATATAAGTGTATTTATTTAAATTATGTCTTAAAGATTTTTTTCATCAATACTCACAATTTTACAAAATATTTATTTATCCAAGTTTTAGATCTTTTATTTATATTGACAAGAATTAGGAGCAATATTTTTCAGTCTTACCTAAAAAGAGAAGAAAAATAAAAATAATTTAATTAATAAAAATATATTTAAAAGAATAAATTATTTATATAATAATAGCAAGTTGTGTCGATATTAATGCAAATTCTTGTTCAATTGTAGGGTTACCCACTTCTCAAGAAATTTCTTTAAATACTTGTACACAGAAAAAATTATTAAAGCCTTTTTATACCCTTCATCTCAGGTGTAAAGTGTATATATAAGTTTGTCATTCCGTTTATACAATTTTCATCAAGAGTTTATATTTTCGGAATCTTTCTAAGAAACGATGAATATAGCACCATGTCCATCCGTCCGTATGTCGGTTGAAATGGTGTTTACGAAGCCCACCAATAACTGGCATATATAATATATATGTCAAACGATCGGAAATGCTTTTGAGAATTTTGCTTCATACACTGCGTAGATATTCTTAAAACCCGGTTTTAGAAGAGGTTTTCCAGTTTCTGAAGCGTCTGTATACATTAGGGACTTACATTTTACAAAGAAAGCCTTAATATTTTTTTTTAAATTTTTGTTCTGAAAAACTTAAAATAAATCGGTTCATAATAACTGAGATATCGGGCAAAACGCCTTTTTGATTTTATGAAGCCCTTGTTTAAGCTGTGGATTTTTATTCTTATATAGATCGGTTATAAATCTATATATATAAAAGAGTAACGTTACTAACTGACTGATTCATCATCCCACAGCCCAAACGGCTGAAGCTAGAGAAACGAAATTTGGAACGTGGGTAGGTCTCCCTACATATAGAACCACTAAGACGGGATTTTTGGAAATTCGAATGTTTAGGGGATAAAAAAGGGTAAAAATGGGAAAAACGGTAACCGTATAACTCGCCAACTAATAATGATACAAAAAAGTTGAATAGTTATCGTTATTCATTTAAAAAATAATTGGACAGGTGTCTGGTACTTATTTGAAAATCAGACGTTTTAGGTAGAAAACGGTTAAAAACTGTATTTTGGTACTTTTTTGGCACCATATGTATCTTTGAAACCAATGAACATACAGATAAAATTTATGATAAAATTACATGATAAAATTTTCATAACTTATCAAAAAATGAGAAATACAAATGCGGTACTTTTTAGAAATTCAACCATTTATGGGGTAAAAATCGTACTTATTTTTGGTACTTTTTTCATAAAACATTTTTTTATATTTATTGAGGAGGATGTTAATATGGGATACAATTTAGAAATTTATTGGAATACAATTTTTGATATTTCGATGTGTGGAAAAAGTACCAAAAAAGGGGTAAATGCGGAAAATTATACTTTATTCAAACTTAGTAATGAATTTTCAATTACATTAAACTTAGAAACATAAGATTACGTAAATGTAGTCCTATGTGGATAAGAATTCACAAGAGTGCAATTTGTGGTACTTAAAGATATATGGTTCTATAAGTAAGAAATCAAGAGGAGGGACTTTTTGGTACTTTTTGTTCTTCTAATGGTACTTTTTGAATTTTCTATAGTTATGAACCTAGAAACATGAAATTAGGAATATGTGGTCTTTAGCTAATAAGAATCCATAAGAAGGGACTTTGTGTCAAGAAAAATTGCTGTGTGTGAACCCGAGCTTATCAACAGCAGTAATATAATTAATAACAATGTTGTTGTTGTTTTTTTATGTATATGCAATCACATACAAAAATAAATATTGGATAATATTTTTCAGTTTTATAGTTTTTAGTAATTGATATAAACATTTTGGTGAGAAGTTGCAAATTTAAATAAATTTTTTAATTGAATGAATTATTGGTGATTTTTTTCTGTGTATATAAAAAATATAATTTAATTGCTGTAAATGCGTGTAGAGTATTAACATTTTTATAAACTTCCTAATCTAATGTACACATCTTTTATTAATAAAACAAATCATTTTAATTGTCTTTAATAAAATGTCAAAAATAGAAAAAAATAAAATAAAACACTAATAGACTCTTGGGGCAATTTTTTTAATTTTTATTTTTTCTAAATAAAAAAAAACCAAAAATATAGCAAGTGTATCAGAGTATGTCAGTAAATGTCAGTACATTTGATAAAGATTATATGAAAATGTGTACTCGTACATAGAAATAAAATTTAAATAAATAAAATTTCAACAAAATGTTTAATTGCCTGAGGGTTTAGGAAAAAAAAAAAAGAAAAGAAAAAACTTTTTGTCATTTTATTTTTTCTTCTTATCGCCTTAGTATTTAAATACAATTAAATAGCAAAGCATATTAAAATCATTATAATTTATATTCAACAGATTCTATTTATAAAATCTAGACAAATTATCTGCCTGAAATTGGCGTCTACGTTTTGCTTAGATTTTATAGTTCTTAGTCTCTTCTTGATGTGATTTTATTAAAAATATAAAATTTATTTTATTCGCTTTAATTATTGCAGTCTATGAACATAATTTTATATTTTCATTTTTTTATTTCTTATTTATTATTAGTTTCTAATAAATGGTTGACGTTACAAAGTTGCTGCAAAAGATTAGATGTGTTAACAGATTTTTTTTATTTATTTTTTTATTCTGTTTATAAAGGTTGAGAGAGATGATTATGTATTTGAATCATGATCAAGATTCAAATATTTATTTAAAAATTTTTATCTTTAAATATTTATTTAAATATATTCATTATTTTATTTTGAAAGATATAATTAAAATGTCTTTTAGTCAGTGCCGAACGACCATTATACACTGGAGCATATTCTTATAAACGCACACTACTTTTTTTAAAAAAAATGTAAAAATTAAACAAGAAAATATTTAGNNTATTTTGAAAGATATAATTAAAATGTATTTTAGTCAGTGCAGAACGACCATTATATACCCCCAACCATTGTATACGAACATAAGAATTTGGAAATATTTGACCTCAGACCAAATGTAGAACAACATCTTTATTATATATAAAAAAATGATCTAACATTTATGTACTTTAGGTCGATTCACGGAAGTGGGATCTATATTTTATTATTGAAAATAATTCATTCAATTATAAACTTGTTTAAACTTGCACCTCTCACCAAAATGTTTACATCAATTACTAAAAATTGTAAAAAATTAAAAATAAAAAAAATATTTCCAATTAATCAATTAGTTAAATTAATCAAGTAGATGGTTTAATGAATTAAAAATGTGTATATTGAAAAAATCATACCAAAATTTATTTTTTATTTTATTTTTTCTTGAACAAATTTATTAAATTTTTATGTACAATTGAACAACTGAGTTAATTGTAAAAAAGAAGGTAATAATTTTTTCTGTGTACCGATTCTCATTAAATTAAATCAGGCTATCTCTCCTTACATAAAACTTAATTGTGTAGAATATTAACGTGATACTATTATTCGTATGGGATTTATGCACTTTAAAGTGATTTTCGAAAGAAGGAGTTATATGGGAGCTCTGGTCAATGGTATACCGATCTTCATATAATTTGATACAAATATTGATACTTGTACTTGTACAGAACTTCTTTGCAACGAATTCTTTTCAAATATTCCTATTTTTATTTTTTTACCAAAGAAACTCTATTTCGGGTGGGCATTAGTATGGAGGGGCTAGGGTAAAATAATGGACCGGTCTCATCCAATGTCAATAGGCTTTATCCTTGTGTCCAAATAATTGTTCGTACCAAATTTCGTTCTTTAAAATTGCGGCCTAAACTTTGTGAACAATGTTTACATGGACAGCCAGCTAGACGGACGGACAGACATCGTTAAATCGATTGGTAATCTTAACGGTGGATGTTGGATAACTTTTCCTATGCAATAGACTGTTTTCAACTTTGTTCTTGTTTCAAAATAATTATTCGTTTCAAATTTTATTAAGATATTTTTAAAATTGCGACCTGTACTTTATTCACAATGTTTATAATGAGAGCCAGCTAGACGGACTGACAGACATCGTTAGATCGATTGGTAATCTTAACGGTAGATGTTGGATATTTTTTTCTATGCAATAAACCGATCTCAACCAATTTCAATAGACTTTGTTCTTGTATCAAAATTATTATTTGTACCAAATTTCATTCTTTAAAATTGCGACCTAAACTTTGTTCACAATGTTTACATGGACAGCCAGCTAGAAGGACGGACAGACATCGTTAGATCGATTGTTAAACATAAAGTTGAATGTTGGATAATTTTTTTCTATACAATGGAGTTCTCTTAACCATTTTCAATTGACTTTGTTCTTGTGTCAAAATAATTATTCGTACCAAATTTCATTTAAAGATATCTTTAAAATTGTTTATATGGACAGCAAGCTAGACAGACGGACAGACATTATTAGATCGTTTGGTGAACTTAAAGGTGGGTGTTGGATAATTTTTCCTATGCATTACAAACATCATTATAATTGCATAATACCCCAAATACCTATGATGGTGTATGGGTATAAAAAATTGTTCTAGAAACTCTGTATATCGTTGCTTAAGATAAATCTAGTTTTTTGAGCTCTGACGCATTTACACCTAAATATTTGATAGAGTTATAGGAGGTCATAAGCTTACAGAAAACTCATTATATTTATAGTCAGCCCGTTATAATATGAGATACGCTGCAGGGTGTCAATATTGACTATCTCGAGCATGTAGAAATTTATAAAAGTCATAATATCTTTCAAGTCCAATTTCAAATACATATTTTTATACTCAATATCAATAAGACCGGGTGGTCATTCCGTATATAATATAATATGTCAAAAGAATAATATAAGACCCCATGGATCCTGTTTTGATCTAGTTATGTAAAATGTACATACGTCCGTCTGTTGAAAGCAGGATAGAGCTCGAACGCTTCTATGTAGGGTTAAAAAATAAAAAGATTATGTCAGAACCAAAAAATTTTCATTTGGGGGCCACGCTAACATATATACAATGTATATACATTAGGGTCGTACCGATGTTCTCAGCTCAAATGAAAATTTATTTTATTCTAAAACTTCGTTTCTTAAAATTTTGGTTTTAACATTATCCTTTCGTGAGCTAGATCCAAATGAAAACAGGTCCTTTTTTTGAGTTTTTCGGATTTTTTCATATTTATAACAAAGGAACCATATTTCTATCGCAAGAACAGTCTTTACGGCGCACATTTAATAACATAATAAAAATTTATGATCTGGTTCTATTGGCAGAAATAAAAAAAAATCCTAAAAACTGGAAAAAAGCATTTATTTTCATATGGATTTAGCTCACTAAAGGATAATGACAAGACCCAAAATTTTAAGAAACGAAGTCTTATAATGAAAGAAATTTTCATTTAAGATGGCAACATCGATATTTTTCATTTTGGGGCCCACCCTAATGTCTATATATTTTTAAATAAATCTTTTTAATATGAAAGTAATTTAAAACATTTTCTTTTTTTTAATTTGAAATTAACTCTTTTTTAGTTCATTTCATTATTATAGCATATAAGTAATTATGTTCGGTTTCACTAGTGTTAAGTGCAATTAACCCGTCTCATAAATTACCACCTAATACAACTGCATTTAATTTTTTTTAGTTATTATTTTTAAACATTTTAACATTATGACTTAAATAAATTACAAACATTTATATTTTGACATAAATAATAATAAAATGTTAAATTATTAAAAATTTTCCATTTGAACAGAGGGGGGATGGGGGACATTATTTAGTGCATTTTATTATTAAAATCATAAATTGTATTTTAGAGTTTGGACAATCATATATAAAAATATTTTTTTTTTTTTAGTTTAAAGACCAATAATTTAGTAGCTGAAAAACTGGGTTTATAACCAAGTTAACATACATACACAGGCGTTAAAGCAATAATTTATGGCCACAATTTGTTAAGGATGTCAAAATGTTATAAATGCTGACATAATGCATAAGACTTATAGTTTTGATGATGTAACTAGAAATGTTTAAAGGCTAAATAATTTTAATAGATTTTTAGAGCAAAAATTGTCTTAAATAAAGTATGAAATTAAATATTTGAAAAAGCATTTAAATCTTGAAAACAGATTTGTCAACTTATAATGGTTTATTTCTTGTTGGTATTTTAAGTCTGACCACTCCCTTGAGATATTTTGGCTTAAAAGGAACACATTTTGTATCTTAAGCAACAACTTCTTAAGAAACACTAAATCCTTTTTTGCTCACTATACAAATTCTTAGAATTTTAAATTTCAAAAATGTTTAGGAAATTTCCACTGGCTGCTATAAAATATAATTTTTAGTTTTTTCTTCTTCTTCTTTTTTTACCTTAAAGTGCAAGAAACTTTAATAAAATTGGAAAAGATATTTAAGACACATTTTTTCGATTAAACACCCACATATTTCTATTCTCAAGAAAGAAACACAGAAATAACATAAAATATACTTTTTTTTTTACTTAAAACCAATAAATCTTTAAAATATTTAGTCGTTTTTATGAAATTTAATATAAACTTTTGACAAGTTCTTTTAACATCTCTTTTCCTATAACAAATTATGAAAATATCAAATTTCTCTAAAAAGAAAAGAACCAACAAAAAATATGATAAAATTATGTTTATAACTAAATTATATACCAAAAAGAAACAAATATTTAATTTAAAAATAAATCCCTTAAGATATTAACAACAACAATACTTATACACACAAACACGCATTTGTATCTAATCGATACTTTGAATGGCAAATTTTGTTTTAATACCAATAAACCATAAAGCAAGAATTAAAAAACAACAACAAAAAAACGTTAACAAAAAAATCATTGATTAGGTGTCAAAGAAATTAATATTGAAGACCGCCTTTTTAAATTAATAGACCATGTTAAACACAAGCTCAAATTTAAAATTCAACCAACAATTTTGCAAAGAATTGAACCTGAAAGATAAAAAAAAAAAATATCAAACGCTACAACAAAACATGCGTATAAAATTTTTAAAAATACCTGAATTAAAAAAACTGCGGCTTTTTAGGCTTTGATGTGAAAATCTATACGAATAGGCGTAACAAGTTTTTAAGTTAAACTTTTTTTGTTTTAAATCAGCTTTTTTTGTTTTTTTATTTTAAATTTATTAAGTAATAAAGAAAATATTATTAATAAAATAAAACAAAGGTAAGAAGATAACAAAGTTTAGAAAAAAAAAACAAACTATAATTCATTCACTTAATTAAAGATTATTAATTTGAAATAAAACAATAAAATTTATTAGCCTAAGACGCAAAATAAAATTTAAATATAAATTTTTTTTATTGTTATTTTAGGCCCTTTATAAAAAAACAACCTAAGACTACAAATTTAATAGACACTTAGTAACACATTAAAAATATTAAAAGATTTGATTTTTAATCCAGTCAAGTTTAGTAGATTCTAAAAATTCTTTTGAAGTCAAAGAGTCTATTCTTTTAAATGTAACTCTATGGTTTCAATGTTATGGCGCACTCTTTTTTTTTTTGGAAATAATTCAGAAATATATTTAACAGTTTAAAAGTTGCTCAAAATTATTTAAAACGAGAGAAGGTAAAGTCGGTCAAGACCGACCATATGATACCCTACACCATTGTCTATGTGTACCAAAATTCGGGAAGGATCCAATTATGGACCTATACTTGTATTGAGTTGAAAATAAAAACATACTACTGCAGAATATTACGTCGATACTAAGATTCACATGTATTTATGCACATTTTGGTGATTCCCGAAATTAGGTCTTATATGGGAGCTATTATGGACCGATCTTAATTTTGCAGGGTCACTTATACTTATATATATGTTATATGTGTCGCATATTAAATTAATATTCACATTTTTATGGGATTTATGCAATTTAAAGTGTTTCCCGAAATTGGGTCTTATATGGGAATTATGATAAATTATAGACCCATCTTAATGAAATTAGGCACACAGATTTATGCTTATATAACATTTATTTATGTTAAATTTCATTAAAATATTTAAATTTTAAAGGTATGTTTGAGTGTATGGGGGCTAGGTGAAATAATGGGCCGATCATGGCCAAAATCAATAAACTTCGTCTTTGTGCCAAAAAAATCATATGTACCAAGTTTCATCAAATTATCTCTCAAAATGCGACCTGTCCTTTGCGCACAAGCTTTACATGGACAGCCAGCCAGCCAACCAGACGGACGGACGGACATCGTTAAATCGATTCAAAAATTGATTCTGTGTTGAACGGTATACTTTAAGGTGGGTTTCTCTGCGTTACAATATTTGCACAAACACTTAATACCCCAACCACCTTTGGTAGTGTAGGTTATAAATAAATACCAACTTTAAATTTAATCCCTCTACCCCCGTCACCAGCTAGTATCTTGTTCTCCTCCAAGTTAATTTTAAAGCACCTCAGCTTTTACCAAGTTAAATTTTATTTAAATATCTCTAATGGTTTATAAGTTACAGAATTATATTCAAAAAAACGATTTGGGACCACTGGGTGGCGTAGTTTCGGTTATACAAAAGATTATTATTTTTCGGAAATAAATCTCTAACTTTTGACTGGCAAATTGGATAAACATAAAATTTCGCACGGAGATAGGAAAACAGTGTACAATTTTATGTTCATAGGACTTCATATACCTCTCAGGAGCGTAGCTATTGGCGCTCAAAATAAACTAACTCTAACATAAAAAATGTTTAAACGGTGTATAGTTTTTTAAATTTTTGCATTCAATATCTTTTTTCATTATAAATAAAATAAATAAAATATTGTACCTTTAAAGTACAGCTTTTCCAAAAGTAGATTCGCATTTATTCTACACTTATGGATGAGATAAATGCAATAATTTGTAATTTGTTTATAAAGATTTTTATTCAATTTAAAGATATTTCAAAGAAAACTTCCCCCTGGATTAATATACGTCTGCCTAAGTAAAAAATTTGTCTGTAAAACTAATCCTTCATATACATAAGTATGTATTTTGTATTTTTCCACCATCCATTAACAAAACGAGATCATTAATCATTTCACAAAACCCAAAAAGGAAAAGTGTAAAATAAAACAAACAAAAGTAGGTTTGTTAATATTTTCCATTCTCATAGTGTCAAATATATTCATAAGAAAGAAAAAAAGCAACAAAACTTGCAATGTCTCACGTCTTACCTGACAAATGTCTGAACAGTTATTAAATGGGCTTATTAACAAACTCTAGCAACGTTGACATACACACACACACATAACCATGGGGGGTTTGAAATAGATCATTCTAATATTTTTATGTCTAACTTTTTACGTTTTTCAAATTTGTTGGAATATAAAATAAAATATTTATACTTTCATGCGTAGCTAAATGTTTTCATATTTTGTTGACTTTAAATGTCCTGAAATATCCTGAAATGTTTTATTTATTTATTTATTTTTTTTGTTGAGTTATCAACCATGAAATTCAATGTGTTTATGGTTTGTTGTTAAAAAACTATTTTTCATATTTATTTTGCGAGCAAATGTCTTCCTTATTAGGGCGGGTTAACTTTTTTTATAAAACTTTTTTTTTCACTTTTTATTTCCTTTAAGGTAAGTAACTAGAATGTAGTTGTTTTTTTTTTTTAATTTTTTATTTATTAATATGTATTAGAATCACCTACCTACCCCCTTTCCTTATTTAACTCATTATTCATTTGGTTTTTTGATGACAAAATAAAGTCAAAAAGTCATAAAGTTTGTAGTAGAAAAGTTGTAAGTCTAACTTATTTATGATTACTGCCGAAAATGGTCACATAATAAATTTTTTTTCTTTGTTAAAGGATAAATTTCATTTGTTTGTGTACGTTTTTTTGTTTGGCTTGAAAATGTTAAACTTAATGAAATGTTAAATGTTGTTTTAATAAGATTCTTAAGTGGTAAATAAGTGATAAAAGAGCAGGATAAAGTTTTACAAAAACTTTTATTTTGAGATTTGTGTTAACATTATTTATGTGTGTGTGTGTATAAGTTAAGTTAAAGTTTAGGGTTCTAAAAAGTGTATTAAATAAATGAACGTTTCTTAATATATTTTTTTAATGTTTAATAATAAAAATTCCGATTTATTTATAAAATTAAGAGACAACCAGGTTTCTTGTAATACATTTTGCGCTCATTCTATACACCCGATTTTTGTTTTTTAAAATTTACCCCAAAAATTTGGATTCATCTTCTATATAATTAATAGGCTAACAGGTTTCTTGTAACACCTTTTACGCTCATACTAAAGACTTAATTTTAATAAAATATATATCATTAGAAAGGTATTTTCTCATAGATGTGCAGAATATAATTTTCAACTCTCTTCTGCAATTTAATATATATAAGAACCCTGCGGAAAAATTGGGCCAATTATATTAATGAAATGGTTCCCCAGTAACAGTTGAGAACCAATTGACACCTAACTCGTCACCAAAGTTCCAAATGAGAAGCAATTGTCTCAAACACACTGACTATTTAACAACTGAGAGTCATTTGATAACATGCTTGTTAAGTGCGCATTTAGCTACTCGCGAGAAATAGCAATCAGTGGCTGAGTGGTTAACAAAACAACATACGTTTAATGAGCATTCGGGGTCGCGTCATTGATATTAAGGAACAATTGAATAAAATTAAAACATAAATTTAATAGAAATGATAATAAAACAATTTCTAAAATGTGCAGAATTTTTATCAATTTTTTTATATTAGTCGACACTGAACCTGTCCTTTAGGACCAGTAAATTGACCTATCTTGTGACCTGTCCCAAGAGGCTAATTAGCCACCTCCAATGATAACCCTATATAAAAGTGACAGCTTCTTCTCATATAAAGTTCCGGAACTGGAACCGGTTACGAGCCCTGAGAATCAGTCACGTGACTAGTTTTGAACCGGTTCTACGTACTCTAAGGAAGTAAAAGGTATAAAAATACTCATATATATATGAGTATAAGCTTCTGTATTTTGTTTCTCATATTATAATTAAATTAATTTTATTATTCTTTCACTTAGGATATTTTAAATCAGGGGCCGAAAATATACATATTTTTATAATATTTATTTTACATTTGTATTTCAAAATGATAGGGATAGAGGATATTGCTATTAAATTTAGCTATATAGTAAACTGAAGCATAATATTATTTTTCCAAAAACAAAATTACAATTTTTTAAAGGGGAAACAGAAGCTCGGGTAAATGGAGAATAGCGGGTAATGGAGCTTAAAATAGACAATTTTATTTTTTACATTATTGTAAGGGGTGGGGTTTTTTGTTAAACCTGTTTCCAATTGTAGACCGATGCTTGTGTTGAGTGCAAAATAAAACACGAATACAAGAAATTGTTTACAAACTTTACTTGGACGGACAGACAGACGGACGGACGGACGAATGGATATTGTTAAATAAATTTTGGAAGTAACTCAAAGCCAATTGCTATGTTAGTTGGGAAATATAATTGAAGAAAATCAAGTTTACAGTTTTTCGATTTTTATTGATTTTGTCATTCCATTTGAACATAACGAAAAGATCCTTTAAGACCCTATAATGTATATATATATATTTTTGGGTTCTGCTAAGATTCTGAGTCGATCTAGCTATATACGTCCGTCAATTTATCTATCTGTCTGTTGAAATCAGGATAGGACTCGAACGAAACAACGTAGGGAGACTAAATTTGGCTAAAATATTTATCTTATATATGGTTTGATTGGTTATGAAAATGGGAAAAATCGGTTAGTTAATGAAAAACATATGGACTAAATCTAATAACATAGAGTATCCATTGTAGCTTTATTTTATACTTTTTTACAAAAGTATAGATGTAATGATGCATAAATAGTTCGAGAATTGATAGAAACTTAAATAAAAAATTTAAACTTTATTATTATTTTTTCTTTAATTCGAAAGAGTAAAAAATTATAAATTTTATTCACATTCACTTACGACTACATATCATTAATTTCATCTTTCTAGATTCATAATTATAAAAAATCAAAAAGTACCAATAAAAGAACAAAAAAGTACCATAAAGACCGCTCTTGTGAATTCTTTCCATGTATATTTAATTACATATTTCTAGGTTAAATATTATAGGAAATTCAAAAGACCACAAAGTCCCCTGTTATGGATTCCCTTTCACTTAGGACCACATAACCCTAATTTCATGGTTCTAGGTTCATAATTTTAGAAAATTCAAAAAGTACCATTCAAATAACAAAAAAATACTACAAAGTCCCTTCTTATGGATTCTTATTATTAACTAAAGACCATATATTCCTAATTTCATGTTTCTAGGTTCATAACTATGGAAATTATCCTTAAGGCATTCATAGCTGTACAATC
>MINK01174469.1:2210-15493 GCA_001735545.1 Phormia regina
ATTAATTATATTAATAAATAATATAATTAAACTTCAATACAAATTTAGTTAATAATTTATTAAAAAATAATTTGAAGTATTTTTTTTTTTCTGTGTACAATTTCAATAAACTATCACTATTTGTTTAAATTTTATTTAATTTAAATATTAATTTTATTTAGAAAAAAATACTAAAGTCATTAAAAAAATTCTATGAACAAATTATATTCCACTATCAATATCAACTTTTTTGTCAAAAAGGAAAAAATCACTAAAATGAAAAAAATCGCCAAAACAAAAATCTTTCAGAACAATTTTTTTTTCAATTTTTCATGATTAAAAAAAATTAATAAAGCAAAAAAAGTGCAATTAATATTTATTTTTAAATATTTTATTATATATCAAATCACAAACAATTTATTCGATTAAAAAAATCACAAATTTAATGATTTTCTGTTTCAAGTACCTTTTTGTAAGAATTATGGTATAAGAAAAAAGAAAACACTTTAATCTCTAAAAACCACTAAATAAATATACAAATTTATGTATATTTTTCCCTATGAATACTTCTTTATCCCATTTGTTTATACAAAATAATTCAGAAAAAATACAATTTCATTAAATATACACTTGAATGAACACACACACACACTTTTCCTAGTCCATTATTAATATCCCTTTTGGTTTGCTACTTCAATTCTCCTTGAAATATAAATAAATGTTGCATGTATTTTATGCGAAGAAGTATCATTCATGTACACAAATACATACTTATTTAGATAGTGTTTGTCATATGCGGATATTTGATTGTATGACAAGAAAAAAAATTATTCTTGGTTTAATTTTAGTTTTGATACAAAGTACTTATATGTATGAATGTATATACTTTGTATGTATGTATCTAGATATCAAGTAAATATCTTATAAATACATTTTCATCTTTAAGATCTCTCAATTAGAAATGTGTCAATTTTTTAGAAGTACTACTATAATGACAAGTAGTGTTATTATTATGTAGATGTCAAAGAAAATCTATGTTTGTATAATTGTATGCTTAGCAATTCAAATACATCGATCATTGGTTGTCGTTTGAAAAATAATGCTCTTACATATATTGCTGACATTAGATTATTTAATATTAAAGTTAGGGTTTAATGTGTTTAAACGAGTGGTGATGATTTAAGAAATATAGGGAAATTCCAGCAAATAATTTCTTGAAGTTTTAAAAGTAAGACAAAAAAGTTATTTAATTAGTTACCTGAAAAAAAGGAAAATATTTTAAAAAATTGTAATCACTTAAAGGTTCTCTTCAGCCCTCGCTATTTCCTTAATATTAAAGAGGAATATTTTTTATTTATTTTTGACAAAATCTAAAAGAAATATTTATTTCCTTTTAAAGTCTACAAAGAACTAAAACAAAGAATAAATGTGCTTTTTATAAAGTTCCATAACAAAAAAAGATAAAAACTAATACTCATTTAAGTGCTAAATATATTTATATTAGTTAGAAGACCCATTTAATCCTAAATAAACAAATGGTCAAGTTACAGTAAAAAGCTTTAAATGAAACCCCCTTTTCTGTAAAAAAAAACTAAATAAATAAATAAACAAACAAATGTACGAACCCTTTACGAAATTTATTCAATTCTATTTTAATTTATCGAAACTGTTTAAATAAAAAACTCATTAATAATCGCGTTTTTACCCATTTTTGTTGTTGTGTTTTTTTATTTTAAATTACAAATTTCTTTGCAAATGACAATGAGACTCTATCTAAAAAAAAAATAACAACAAAAAACGCTAAGTTTTAATGTGAAAACAATAAAAATATTCCACACCACGTGGTTATTTCCATTTTTTTTTTTTCATCGTTTTTGAAATGAGTTTAAATGAGTAGTGAGACATAGATACTCACTTACACATACTTAAGTAGAGGCCCTCACATTTATTTTATTTGATTTTATTATTAAGTTGATAACCAGAAATTTTGTTTGTTTTTATTTTTTTACTTTTTTTGCGTTTTTTTATTTAGTAAAAAACAAATTGTACTTTAATACTCAGTTTGTTTTTTTTTAACATGTTGAATGAAATAAAAAAAATATATATTTAACTCACAATTTAAAAACAAGTTAAAAATGGCTAATATAGCGATTTAATTGTGGCTAATTAAAGAAAAAAATTAGGGAAAAAGGTCAAGCCCGACTATATGATACCCTATACCATACCCAATGTCTACCAATATTCGAAAAGAAGTGAATTGTGGACCTATACTTGTATTAAGTGATAAATAAAAAAATACTACGTCGATACTAAGATTCACATGAATTTATGCACTTTTGGTTGATTCCCGAATTTGGGTCCTATATAGGAACTATTGTGAATTATAAGCCACTCTTCATGAAATTTCGCACTTTGATTTAAACTTATAAAAGTATTATTTTTGTCGAATATTAAATTGATACTAAATATTTTATGGGATTTATGCTCGTAAAAGTGGTTTTTGAAGGAGGGCTTCGTATGGGAGCTATGGTAATTTATGGACCGATCTTCACGAAATTATGTTTACAGATTTGTGTTTACATAAAACTTACTTGTGTTGAATTTCATAAAAATATTTGCATTTTAAAGTAATGTATTAGCATTATAACTCTATTCTGGGAGAATATTTGTATGGTGGCCAGGTGAAAAAGTGGGCCGATAATAACCAATTTTAATCAAGATATCTTCAAAATTGCGACCTGTACTTTGATCACAAGGTTTACATGAGCAGCCAGCCAGCCGATTAGATGAACGGACGAACATTGTTAAATTTATTTAGAAAGTCATCCTGAGTCGAACAGTATACATTAAGGTGGGGGTCCTATAATTTTTTGCTGCGCGTTACAATTATCAGCACAGACGCATAATACCCCAAAAATCTATGGTGATGTAAGGTGTAAAAATTATTAATATTAATTAATTTTAATTTTAAGAACAGAAATCTACTCTCTCTCTAAGACAAATCCGAGGCGCCAAAAAAATATCAAGCCTTCAATTTAGATCAAGAATACAAAGATATAAACGTAAATTTTGCTTAGGGCTGTGTTAAGCTCCGATACAAAAATTTTCTACCAAATTGTCCATGCACAATATTACAATCTACACTGGGGCCACATGTAAAAAAAAGTGATAATAAGTATGGATCTCTAAAACTACTGCACCGATTAAGATGTTACTTATAACATCGATAGATAAGGTGTTATGATTTTAGAATATTATTAGCTGTAGTGTGTAACTAGAGCAAATATGGCGCTACAATGATTAGTGGGGCAGAATTAAAATTGTTTGGAAATATGTATATCTGTAACTTATGATCTGCTCTTGTGAGTTCTAAGGAATTTTGTTCAATCTTAGCAGTCGACTGTACAATGTTAAGTTTGAAAAGGTTTATCCAAAAATCTTTTCAGGGGCGAAGCTAAACGAGTTCAAAAAAGCGTAGCTCTAACATAAGAAATTTCTAAATGTTTATCAAATTCTTCGCTCTCTACCGATTTGAAATGTTTTTAAATATTTATATTATTGTAGGCCCTGATAAGACCTACAAAAACATGCTTACACTTCCTATTTATCTATTATAGTTTTTGAGTTATTTTTGTTTACATTTGTAGCTAAAAATTTTACTTGTTTTTTCTTTAGCTAATTAAAGAACAAAATTAAATATTGATAAAAAACTTTGAAGTCGATATCTTTACCGGGTCCAAAAATTAAATATTTTGAATTTTTACGTTTTTTTTTTTTTTTCGAAAAAGTTTCTGCTCATTTCTTGCTATAAAATAAAGTTTTATTTAACAACATATAATAATTTTATACTTTTCTAAAATACATCTTTACAGAGAATACTTTAAAATAAAAAACAAATCCAATAACTTAAGTGGTCAAGGTACACAGCCTCCCAAATTTGAACCAATAACTCAAGTGGTCAAGGTACACAGCCTCCCAAATTTGAACCATTTTAAATAAAAGTTTTGATTTTAGTCTATATTTTTTACAATCCTAAAACACGAATCGGCAAACGGAATACAGTTAAGGAATCTATTATATGTTGTTAAAAATTTTTCAGCAAAACCTATGGGACTTCGGAAAAATTTAGATTTTATAGCCGAAAATGTGAAGAAGAAACATTTTTGGGATTTTCTGTGATCTTTTTGGGAATTGTGGAATTATTTTTACAAAAATCTTAAAGCTTTTACCATTTTATATTTATAAAAAATTTCCCTAAAATATCTTTAATGAAAAAAATTTTCAATAATTTTAAAAATCAGAAAAAGTATGGAGTTTTGTCTTCCTTATATAAACTTCATTGCTCAGCTGATATAATTTTTCGTTATATAGAAAAAGATTGAAATCAATATCTTCTACACAACCGAAACTAGACCACTTTAAAATGAGCTCCTCACCTAAGGCTATACAAAATGTAACACAAATCCAAATTTTAAATTTTTACTTATTTACCTTGGAAAAAATTAAATTGATCAATCAAATCATAAATTAATTATATGACGGTTTTATTTAAAAGTGTTCATAACCGAGGAGACGAACTTTGGAGGTCCACCCACCGTCACCCACATTCGCTTAGAATCTATCCACCTTCACATCAATTGACATTCACTTCGTGATTGTCCATGGGAAATTTCATTCAAATACGTCCATTTCAATCAAATCCTGACCCTTGGTCAGGATTCTAAAGCCTTGACAGAACCTATGTAAGAAAAACGCTACATAAGCATTACTTGTATGCCATAATAGTTATTATGTCAGCTTAAATAATAAACTACGTTCTCAATAAACAAACTTTTCTAAACAACTGTTAGTTTTGTAGTTTTTATAGCTACTGTTGTTGTTTTTCAATTTAAATAGTTGTTATTGTTTCTATGTAAATATTTTGCAAATTGATATTTTATTTATTTATTTTTTTAGTATTATAATAAGAAACAGTTAGCGGAGAAGGAGGTGGGGAAATAAAAGCAAAAAAACCGACTTATTGTATGACGAAGTAAACGAAATCATCCACTCCCTTATTAAAAATGCGTATGTAATTTTAAATTGATTATTTTAAGTTGAAATGGGTTATTGTTGCTATCATTAGATTTTTTTCGTTTTTTTTTTTTTTGCAATAAAATCAACGATTATTATATTAATAATAAATAACCACAAAAGCGATTGGTTAAAGTGCGTGTGTGTAGAAAAAAAAGAGTTAATATAAATTTATTAATTCCCCAACAGTTCTTTTAGTGGCGCTTTTTTTACTGGTTAATTACCTTTGACATTTACTTAAAATTTAAATTTATAATAATATCTAAATAGTTTAAAAAGTATTAAAACTTGTTACTAGATCCACTAACACTCATTATATAGCCTGTTATGCCCTCACCATTAGGTGATTCTAAATGTGTAATCAAATCAATAGTTCGTGGAGTGTCTTCCGAACTATTGAGCTAAGAGAGTTTATTTAAATTTATTAATTATTCTCTGTATGTGTTTGCTTGTTTGATTTTATAGTTTTTTTTTTTTTTTTATTTGAGTGCAATGGTCACTTGACAGCGCGTGTATGCGATTTGAAGGTTTCCATTTTTAGTGTGTATGTGAGTTTCTTATTGTTGATTATCATATAAAAATAGAAAAATATTTTTATGATTATTCTTTTTATTTTTCAAAAAAAGTTTTAAATTGCGGTAGCTTTTCATTTTATTTTTTATTTAGAACAATAATTAACAATTTCATTTATTTAAATTTTATTTATACTTACTTCATTATTAGTAAGAAAAAAAAAATAACAGTTTTGATAAAAGAATAGAATGTGTTAATTAACACGGTCATGTTATTCACACTTCGATTCAACGAGGGCTATATATGAGGGTAGTTTGAAATAAAATTAATAAAATATGTACCCCACAAGAATGAAAAGAGGAGGTATATAATAAACTCTATAATCTGGTACAATTTAATCCGAATTCTTAGTTACTGTAGACAGTAAATAAATATCAGCCAAATTAGCTGGACTTGATGACATATATATGCCCTATATATATTTATCTTTAAGTATCTTCTTATTAATATACGATAACAAGTGGATTCACTATAATTCTAAAAAGCTCGATCACAAGAGTCGTATGTGGAACATAATTTATCTTTCCATATCATTCCATTTAAACAATGTGCGCTCTCATGTTACTTGAACTGTTAAAAAATATTTGAAAATAAGTGGTAGAGAATTTTTGTTTCAAATACCGTAAGTCCATCCATTGATCCTCTATCTGACTACTATTTTGTTGAATTGATTCAAAATGCTATAGAAAATATTTTTTAAGAATAAGTTGGGTTGATTTGTTTGTTGATTGTTTCTCAAAAGTTTAAAAGCGGTTTTAGGATAAAATGTTTAAATTCTTAAAGAGATGGCAAAAACATAGATTTTGATAGACAAAACAGTTAAGAACATATATCTTTTACCATTATTTTTATTGAAAAGATTATTAACATATTTTCTTATCGAGTAAATAGCAATTTGTTCATTCATTATGAATTCGAGAGATCGTCAAGGCAATTGTTGATTGAAACTCAAAAAAGACACCTGGTATTGATAAAAAACAGTAACCAGATGTTTTTTGAACTGTATACTTTTTATTTTTAATGCTATAGTACGTCTTAAATGTTAACCATTTGAATATAAGGTATCACTGATTGCCATAATCCCGAGCTGATAAAAGATCACTCAAAAGTAGAATCGTAGAAGAAACACAATTCTTTCGAACAAACACGCTGAAAAAGTGGGGCATGACGGTAATGTCTGGGTCCTTTATTGTACCTAATATACACCTACGATATGTCAACTAATAGTCAAACACAAACATATAACATTTACCTTCCTTAGTAATAACAAAGAAATCAGAGGTAAAATACCTCCGAAATACACCTCGATCTACGCCTTATTGTAAACGTCTCCTCTACACCTCAATTTTAAAGCCAATATAAAGTTATGTGATCAAGTTATGGTCTACGTCCTTACCTTCAAATATTGAGCAAATACAGAGACATCTAAACAATATATTGCGAATTATAAACGGAACCCCCTGGTATGTAAGAAATACTAACATATATAAGGATCTAAACGTTCTTGCGGTAAAAAATGTAATATTTAAAACAATATGCAGGATCCTACTAAGAAATACACCCTAACTCAGTAGCTCAAAATATAGTAAGAAGTAATGGATATATCCAATCAGACCTGAACCGACGGTGGTTGGACCTTTTAGATTTAAAATTTTATTAATTATTGTTAATTCACTTAAAAACAGATATGATTGTAATACAGGCGCGGATCCACGGGCAGGGAAAAAAAGGAAATTTCCCTCCCCAAAATAGAAACTTTCAGTGAAAAGTTTGTAAAAAATAATAAAATTTAAGAAAATAGTTATGAAAATCATTATATTTTCCTCCCCCAAAAGGCTGATCTGGATCCGCGCCTATTGTAATAATAATTGTTATGATTCTATTTTATCATATTATTTCCGCTTCAAGTTTTTATTATTATCTTATTCTATCAGATTATAATTTCATTATTTTATTCCATTTTATAATATTATTGCCACATCTTATCATTTAATGATTCCATTTTGTAATATTATCATTCCATTTTCATCACATTATTGTTCACTTTTACCATATTATTTCATCCAGTCATATCTAATCCTTCAATTGTATCATATTACTATTCCATCTTATGTTGTATCATCATATATTGTTCAAGATAATTTAAAATATCTGTTGGTAACTAAAACCTTAAATTAATATCTTATATTTCTTGAATCACTACAAATATAAAAAAAACCTTGTCTACTTATATTAATACATGTTTAAACTAAATGAGAATTCATCTTGCAAAATAAATATATTCAAAATCATAGTTATAAAGTTTTCAGCCATATTTGTAACGGTATAATAAGTATATTTATTTGTAACATCCCAGCAAAAAAAAAAAAAACTGAAAAAGCTATGATTTTAACATTGTGTTGTCATTGGNNCTATTAAATAATAATAAAAATGCTTTAAAATTTATAAAATTTATATTTTGTTAGAAATTATTCCAAATTTTTTCCGCTAAAAATTCATTTATTTTTCACTTTTTTGGAAGTAATTATTAAGAACTTCCAAAAACCTTTAAAATATACACATTGTTCCACTTTTGAAGTTGTAAAAATGTTCTCTTTTTGAAGAACTTCAACGTTTTTTGCTGGGATTTTATTGTTATGAAATAATTTGAAATCAAGTTATGATTTATAATATATAATAATTTTTCATTTAAAGGTTTACTTTGTAAAACTCTTTTAAATTTTTTTCTTTTTTTATGAGGAAATTTTTGAAGTGAAGTTAAGGGGATTAATAAACTTTAGTTTCTGATAAATTAAATTAAATTTTTATGCTCAACTATTGATAATAGTTATTGAATCTTAAAACTGTAACAATAACATTATTATCATGAACATAATTTATGCTGTAGTGATAATGTCGTAAGCATGTTTTTCTATAAGTGTATTCCTGTGGCTGCTCTAACTAAAAACGAGATGAAATAATCTTAATAGATATATAAATACCCATATAAATCTCTTTAAAAAAATTTTATATCAAAATTTTAATAAATTTAAAACATGACCCTCGTTATAACAGCCATCAATATAGTTGTTGTTCTTTATTTGCAGTTAATTTTATTGAAAGTAAATATTTAAAAATAAAATTTATTTAATCGACTGTATTTCAAAAAAAATAAAATAATGATACACCACCTACCTACCAACACCTTTAAGTTATAATCACGTGATTGCACCTGATAACTGGAGAATTTAAAATGAAGAAAAAAAAGTAAATAAATAATCTAAAAACAAAAAAATGAAACCAAACCAAATAATTTTATAGTCGAGCCCACAAATACAAAGTAAAACGAGCAGTAATGATGATCATTTTATTGAACCATTTTTTTTTTAATTTTGAAATTAGGCGAATTATATTTGTTTATGAATTTTAATTGATAACTTGGTAAATATGTCAAGTTTATTAATATGCCTTAAAAAAATATTAATTAGTTGTATGTCTTTATTGTTAAATAGGGAGTGGATAGGAAAATTTGTGCATTAATGGCGGAAAATAAATGATAATAAATAGAAATTTAAAAGACTAGATCCATAAAAAATGGCTGTTTTTCTTTCATATATATAAAAATTTGTAACTTAATTATATTGCTCATGGGATACCCTAATATGTTCATATATTCACATTTCTACAACATAATTGTATTCATAAATTTATTTTTACTTTAACACCTCATCATCATCATCATCATTATCATCAACAAAGTAAGAATAATAAATGAACCTTAAATGTTTTTCACCACAGGGCAAATAGTCAATTGGTATATACATTTAAACATATTTTTATTTTTGTGACTTTATGTCGTTTTTAATTTGAAAGAAACACCCAAAAACTTTGCGTAGATGTTGTCATATTGAAATCAAAAGTATGTAGATCTTTATAAAAATTCAAAAGAAAAAAAACTGCTAGATACTAATAGAAAAAAACAAAATAGTCATTCGAGTGATAATGGAAAAATTTTTATTACAAACACAAACTTGTGTTCTTTATTTGCCTCAATGTCTCTCTGTTTAATGACGTTATTTATTAGAATAGAATATAATATGTTGATGATAAGAATGATAATCATAATGATGATCATCATTATGAAAATTAAAAAAAAACAATCATAATAATGACGCTAATACTAATGTCAAAGAGTAGGGGTAATAGACTGATACAAAATTATCCAGTGAAAATTAGTGTCATATCAAAACGTTATATTTTATTGATTATAAGCATTCTGTGATATAATAAAGTATTGCAATAAATATTGGAAAAAAGATCTAATCTACTAGCTCTTGAAGATAAATATGATAAGAAATTTGGGCGATCTAAAGCATGATCGAGCTACACTTATGTTTCCGATTGAATAAACTTGATTGGTTAAATATTTTAGAAGTAACAGATCAATTAAAAAATATTGATTTCAATACTTTTCTATATAGTAAAGAATCTTGTTATATTGATTATACCATTTAGCTAAAAAAAACCAAAATTAAAACTCCTAAACATCAGCTTGCTTAGGTGTCTAGAAATATCGACAAGAAGTATGTTTTTTTGGAAGTATTTTCGGTTTTTTAATGATATTTCTCTTGATTATCAACCTATTTTGCTCATTTTTATTAGAGATTTTCTAAGGAATATTCCCTACAATTTGGTGTACAAAACATATACATACCATAACTAAGGAATTCTAAAAAATGATTTCAACAGACAGACGGGCATCGTTATATCGACTATTCTATCAATAAGGATTCCGAGTATATAAATTTTTTACGTTCTTATTTGAATATTGTATAAATTACAAACGAAATGACAAACTTATGTATAGCATTTACACGTGTGGTGAAGAATTACTTTATTCAAAAGATAAAAAACTAGGACTGATATCTGAATAAAAGCCCAACTAATATGATTTGCGAGATAGAATTATTTTATTCGTTTTTTATTCATTTAATACAATAATTAATAATAGTAACGACCTCTAGTAATAAAATTCTAATTAGGGTTTTCGTATGTAGACCAGGTGCGGATCCAAAAAAAGCTTTTGGGGGAGGAAAATAGTACGGCGTTAACAACTATTTCCCCAAATTTCTTCATTTAGTACACATTCTTCATTAAGAATTTTCATTTTGGGGAGGGAAATTTCCTTTTTTCCCTCCCCGTGGATTCGCACCTGATGTAGACATATACAAAAAAAGCAGGACCTCAAATGCAAATAAAACTCAATAGGAAGTAAAAATATTAAAAATTTAATAAGATTGTCACGTGTTTAAAATTATTAAAGGTACTAAAATTTTAGCACCCATAGGTCAGCTCTTGAGGGGCAACATTGTAGACTCCTCTGCTTTGCCATTGTGAACTGATATGTAAATCTAATCAACCGATTATATGTTATAGATTTATGTCCAAAAAAATTGTACTCTTTCCACTAAGTATTGGTAGGAGAGTATTATAGATTTGATCTATACACGTCGGACGGGTACTTGAAATTCCCCTTCGAAAATTTAAATTTTACTTTCCTCTGCTACGTCCTTGTAAATCCAGACAGCCAATTAAACGTTATAGATTTATTTAAAAAAAGTTTCTTAAATACGTTTTTCTACACCACCCTAATAATGTACAATAGAGTAAGTTTTGGTCAGAGATGTTGATGAATTTTATTGTGATGATTTTTGTGCTGGTTTAGTTTCATAAATAAACAAACAAATAGCAGTACATGTGTCAAGAACCTTACAGTTCTGGTGAAAGTTTACAAAGGTACTTATGTTCATTAGACTGATCCAATTTGCAAAAACGTTAGAAAACATAAATTCCAATTATTCTATTCGATAACAAAAATAACAAATACATATTTAAAAATTCAGACAAATCAATTTACTGCTCCAATCGCTATAATTTAATGAATTTCTCAGGTCCACATAGAAAATTAAAAAATATATATTTTTTTTTATAATTATGTGACAATTACAAAATACATATGTTTATTTTTAGACCCGTATATTGTCCATATATAACATTTTCTTGTTCCAGTATAAAAATTAATAAAACCTCCATAGCATTCAGGCTACTAAAATCAAATAATTATTTCTCTTTATATTATAAATGTCCCAGAAGCAGTTACAGTTACTTGTATAAGTTTTTAAAAACTTTTCACTAAAAGTGTAACTTTATCGCCCACAGAACTGTAGGGCCCTTATACACATACATACAAACCCTCTATAAATGATGTTTATGAATGACATTGCAAATGTGGCAAAGTGCGAATGAATATAACAATTTAAATCATACAAATAAGTAACAAATACAATTTCAATTTTAACAACTAACAAATAGAAAATAATAGAAATTATACTACAACTACTTTTCCATTTATTGCGTCGATTTCGCCATAAACAAATTCATAAACATTTAAGAAATTTAAAGAAAATTGAGGAAGATTTTTTGACGAGAAATAAACATTAATTTGATTATTTAAAGGTGATATGAACTTTGAGTTTATTTTATGAAGCCAGGCCTTCAAATGTCTATGACAATAATAATAATAAATATTGAATAGACAATATTTGGGGAATATTTTTAGTAATAAAAAATAATGGACATAAAAATAAATAAAATAATTTTATGCGCATTAAAAATGCTGACAAATTTAAAAATATGTTACTTAAATATTACACAGGGAAACACTGATTCGATGGAACGGGGTTTCTCAATTGAAACGGATAAATGCTATTTCCGGCAAAAATTGGTAGTGACATGTTGTTAAGGATACAGTTACTTTTCAATCATAACAACATACTGTCTTCATTACATGAAAGTAAATTAGTAACTAATTACTTTTAACCTGCTAAGTAGTTAATTAATTGAAATTAGATTTTTGAAAATGTTATTTTTTGTCAATCTTTTCATTTAAATAATAAAAATTATATACTTTTGGAGTGAGTAAAACATTAAAATACATTAATTATTTGTTTTCCTATGTTGAAAGAAAATTTCTTTTCCACAAATCAGTTTCAAATTATAATCTACAATATTCATCTAAGATCCCAAAAAGTATGTTTTTTCTAGATCTATCTGTCTGTTGGAATCAGTTATTAAATCTGTAAAATATGTTGATTATTAACTGAGATATCGGCATTACTTTTAATATGGACAACAGTTATCTTCATAGAGACTGCTATTCACAGAAGAAAAATAAATGTTATACAATTTTTTTTAGTTATAAAAATACGAAAAGGTTAGGAATTAAAATGCTTATTCTTTAATAATAAAGCTAATTAATGCGCAAATAAAACATAACACTTTTCTTACAAATCAATATGTAAATTTTGATTTTAATCACAAATTATTGAAAGTGATCATTTGCAATTAAAATTTATTAAAACGAATAAATTTCTACAGTTTGGTTTGTTTGCTTAGACCTTTTTTTTTTTTGGTTATCCGGATTATTTTACTTTTAAAAAAGTTTAGTTCTAGCGTTACATTGTGGGAGACATATAAAAGTTTTGCTAATAAATCTGTATCTCCTAAGTTACTGGCCAGATCGAATTTAAATACCCAGCAAAAAACGTAGAAGTTCTTCAAAAAGAGAACATTTTCACAACTTCAAAAGTGGAACAAATTGCATATTTTAAACGTTTTTG